>VYZW01062240.1:50198-119069 GCA_013401315.1 Balaeniceps rex
CTTCGGCTGACAGGTGGTCGCCCGCCGCCTCTGCCCGGGACTCCCGCCTCTCCGGGCCCGGCCCCGCCGGGGGAGCGAGCTGCCCCCGTCCTCGCCGGCCTGTCACAACTTCCTCCCCTCCGTGGCCGGGCGCAGCCGTTGGCGGCTCCCGGCAGTCGGGGCCTCGCACCCCTCGCTCCGCCCGCCGCCCCCCGTCCCCCTGCGCAGGCCGGGAGCCCAGGCCCGGCCCCGTCGCCTCCCCGGCGCGAGCAGCCCTCCTCCCGGCCGGGGCTCCCTCCTCCCCCTCAGCGCTGCCTGCTTCTCCCGGGGGTCCCAGCAAGAGCCGGTGGCCGCGTCTCCTCCTCCAGGAGAGGGAGAGGCTCCCGGCACCATCCCGCTCCCCGGGCTCGCCAGCGCAGGAAGGAAGTGACAGAAGGTCCCGGCCTGTCCCGGCAGCCGGGGACGGACGTCGTGAACCGAGGGACTCTCCTTCCCTGGCGCTGGGAGCCTGGTCGTTGGCCATCATGCCAGTGTCGGAAAAGTTAACTATCCTGTAGGCATGCTATCAGGGGTCTTTTAGTGACGTTGATGAAATCCTTGCTTGAGTGTCTTGGAGGGCCAGCATGTGAAGTTTTGATGATTTTTTTTTTGGCTGGACTCCCCATATTTTTGTTTGTGCAAATTGTATAGTTAAGATAATCCCAAGGAAATGCATCTGGTTATCTCTGCTCTGTTGTTTCTCCATTAATCTGGAGGCTTTTTGCAAGCATGGAGATAGAACTTTATAAAGCTGTGTAGGTACAAATCCTAAGTGGAAGTGAGCTGGACCACTTTGGGACAGCATGCATGGAAGACTCTCTAGTCTGCTGTTTGTGCAAACCACAGGGCAGTCAAGCTTGGTGCAGCTGTTGAGCACGTGCTCAAATGGAGACCCAGCATAACATGGCGGTGGGGACTAGCATGTGGCAGAGTGCCTGAGGAAAGGTGCTGGGCAGGTGCTGGCGTGTGCTCTGCGTTTCTTTCTTGCACCAAAGAGAGTGATGTGCAAATGCAGTCACTCCACAGAGAGGGACCAACCTTTTCTCGTGGGAGCAGTGGTGATCCCGAAGCGCGATGTGCGGCCAGGCAGCGTGCTGGCGCTCTGTGGGGATCTTGATGTTAGTCTTGAAAGGCTAACAAGGAAAATCTTATTTGTTGTGTGCGGTACGCAGTGGCCTTGCTGATCCGGGATCATGTCTGTCACAAGCTCCAAACCTTGTTTCAGCAGGAAGCAAGCCTGCTGCACGCGTGACTGTCTTTAAACATTGTTTGGCTTCTTTGTCTTTGAAAATTCTTGGGCTTTCTTGCGCAATGTGTATCTTCTGGTAGATCCGGAGAAAAGCAATCATATCTTATGGTGGGTTGGCTTTTTTTAAAGAGCCAGCAGGAACACTTAACAATGGAAAGCTCTTCCTTCAAACAGCTGTTTTCTTGTGTTTTTTCTTTAACAAGACACAGCCTTTCTTTAATAAGAGGAAGGTTGTGAATGAAATGAGAGGCTCTTCAGAGAGTGCTCCCGCTTGGATTTTACAGTTGTGCTGGGATACTTCTTCCTGCTTTGTTTGGATCCTTGTGATGAGAATGGAGTTGCCACTCTTAACTTTTGTTTTCTCATTTAGCATTCTCGTATTTTTTTAATTAGTGCCCTGAAGGAGATCTTGCGCTTGGGCTAGAACTTGTGGCTACAGTGACACGATATGTGTGTTTTCTGCCTTATTTCAAGGAGCCTGGGACTTGGTTTTAAGTGTAGTTCAACAAACAAAACATCCTGGCTGTCTGGTAGATGGAAACGTGGTGCTTTTCTCTCTGCTGTTTTCAAGTTTTATTGGGGATTTTAAGCTTCAAATGCTATGATGATGTGTGTTTTGCAAGAGGCAGTGCATAGCTGGATCTGCAAAACCTTGGGCTGTGACACCCCCCCCCCCCCCCCCTTGGGAGTAACATTCGACCATTGATTTGTCTGTGTGGTTTTTGGGTTTTGTTTTTTTGGGTTTGGGTTTTTTTTGGTTTTTGGGTTTTTTTTAGGAGTTTAAGACTTCTTTTAGACCACCTTAAAATCAAATAAAGAGTTTGAAATCAATTTATCTTTTTTGTTGTTTTTGGAATTCTTCTGAAAGATGTTATCAGTAAAAAAATAAAAGCAATGAAATGCTATGGATAAAGTAGGTGTAGTGGGGTATTAGGATCTTTAAAGGGGGGAAAAAAAGGGAAATTTTCTGAAATTATCATTCTCTAGAGGGAGAAAAAAGCACATGTTTCTGCCTGTTGAACTTTTTCTTTTGCAAAGTGCATCCTGCCATGTGGTGGAAAATACTGTGCTTGGTATCATGAAACACAAGTTCTCCATTTACCTCTGGCCAAAGCTTCATAAAATCATTTTTAAAAACAAAACAAACAAACAAACAAAAACCTCTCTGGATGAAACATCTGTTCTTCTTCTGGCTTATGCTTTCCATCTGGGAGGACTGGTTTGACCCGGCTGGTTCTGCCGTGTTTGTAAACTTATTGCAGGGTGTTTCTGAAAAGATCAAGGGGACGAGCAGACCCTCCTACACTCTATCTGCATGAGTGCCCACCACCTGTGCTGCCATCCTCGCGGCTGAGGAACATGTGCCCTATGGCATCTTCTGGTCTTTGCACGCTCCTGAGGTGTCCCGTAGCTGGATGTGCAAGTCTGCGTTCAAGAAAACTTCTGAGTGGGCTTAGGAAAGGTGCCTGGGACAGTCACGCAGCCCTAGGAGCGTGAGCTGGACTGGCGAGTGGGAGGAGGGAGAAGACACCAGCTGAGGGGAGAGCTCACAAGCAGGAAGAGGGATCTGTGTCCTTCAGCAGTTGGACCTGCGTGCATGGGCAGGCACGGGTGAGAATTCTGCGCCAGGTGCCTTTTGTGTGTTTTAAGTTAAATTTTAACCTTTTTACAACCATAAAGGCTGTTCCTGGGTCTGGTGGATTTGAAGCTAGCAGACAAGTGTGAAAGTATGCAGACACTTAAAAACTCGACCTCTATTTTAAACTGTTCCAGCCTGCCTTAATTACCAGGGCTGAAATCCAGCCTCCCGGGGATTTACATTTCTCTTTAACAGCTGGTGATTTCACCAGTGCCTGAAGCAGCGTGAGGAGCAGTTCCCTCGCTCTGCTGGTGCTGTCGGCGATGTCATCGGCTGTGCTGGGAGAAACTGGGACCTCAAGGAGCTCAGCTCTGGCATTGACAGGCAGCAGTCCTTGAGGTGACTCATTAAAGTCTTCACGGTTTATAGTAATCATCTGGATGCCAGATAGCTTTATAGCAGTTATTTTTCCAGAGTGGCTTAGTTTTCCATTTAAGAAAAGGCTGAAAGGTTTCCCAGAGGTGTGTTCATGGCATATGTGACGTGGCATATATAATCTTCATATGCCCTGTAGCTTGTTACGATTGTGTGTTGGTAATACCGTACCCTGGCATTGTGCAAGGTATTATTATTATTATTATATGCTCTTTCTTCTTCCTGGCAGTCGAGCAGAAAGGAAGCGCAAAGCCTGCCACTACCTAAAGGGAGCAGAAGTGTGGCCAGGTTGCAAGCTCTTCACCTTCGTGCTGCTGCTGTTACTTCCCGTAACACACAGGCGGGCTTGAAGTGGGAGAGCTCTGCTTGCGGTCGCGGGTCTCGGTTGGAGTTGATCCACGGTTGTATGCGGCCCAGCTGGGACGGCATCTTCAGTGACAAATGCCAGATCTGATGCAGATGGCTCAGTCTCTTGACGAACACGCTGTGAAATGCCAACTACCTGTCCCATTGCTGGATGGCAGCTGAAAGGCAGATGGTTCTTAAGAACCTTTGACATTTAAAAACTACTTATTTAATACTGAGGAGGCAGTCTTTTTTTTCTCCCCATTTTCGTGGTTATTTTAACACATTAGCTGCTGGCTGATGCTTCCAGATGGTAGCAAAATGCAGCTGAATGTAAGTATGACTGTGACCTTGGCATGGCAAATGGAGAACTGCACCTGCCCTACAGGTATGTGGGGGCAGTGGCTGGCTTAAATATTTACGACTAAATTCCCAAATGTCACATCCTGAGTGTCTCGATGATGTTAACTGGAAGATACTTTAAAAGCTAAGTAGCCCAAATTGCTTATTCTGTAAAGAGCCTGACTATTGAACTTGAAGCTCATACGAAAAAATTGAAATGCCTCAAATATCACATTGCTGATGCCATTGTCTGAGCAGTGTCTGAGCTCAGCAAGCCTGTTGCTGTGTCGCTGGTGATGCCGTGGGCAGCTCAACCCTCAATATGGGTGCAGCGTAGGCCGGCATGAGCGCAGGAGGCGTCCCAGGCCTCGGCTACCGAATTGCTGTCTCCCTGCAAGAGCAAAACCAAAGCGATCCGCCCCTGAAGGTTGGTGCTCAGGGTTGTGATCATCATCTAAGATGAGTTGGGGAAGCTTTGAGCCAGCCTTCTTTCCTCAGATAAAAATTGCCCATTACAAGCTTCTGAACCTCACCAGGAGCCTGCCGTGACTCATTTCCTCTGCCACAAAAATGGTGGTCGCTGTTACTCTGTGTTCTGATGACTCCTGCAGAAATGCTGCCTCTGAACGAGCTGCCAGGGATTGCCTCTAGTTTTCGGAGTACGGCAGTGGCAATAGTTAATTTAAATGGATGACGGTGCTTGATTTTTTACAATCCAGGTGTATTTAATTAAAAGTTGCGGTTACCGCAGCATGTATGGATGTAGTGCTGGCTGTATCTTTGTGGTGGCTGCATGTAGCGCTCTAAAATCTGGTGTCAATACAGTCTGATCTTTCTTTCTTTTTTTTTTTTTAAATTTTGGTCAGGTGAAGGTACTTAATTTATTTAAAAGTAAGGTTTGGCCTGTTGCCTTCTAACAAGAAAGCTGAAATATCTCATTCTTTCTTCTCTGTACACTTGCATATGGAGGACCAGACAGCTAACTCTAGGTGAAATATTTGTAAAATCAGTACTTTCAAGGATTTTGCCAAAATCCTTCAGTAAACAGGGAAAAATATGAAAGTGAGATTTTTAAATAGCTGTATACAGACTTCATACAAAGTAGTAGTGTTAAGTTTTGAGAATGCCTTTCCCTGTTAAAAAAAATCAAGGTCACAATTGCTGAGCAGCAGAACTAGTTGTATTCAGTGTCTTGCACTGAAAGCTGTTTCACCCCCCCCCCCNACAAAACTAGTTGTATTCCGTGTCTTTCACTTAAAACTGTTTCCCCCCCCCCCCCCCCGTTTTCTTCCCAAATTTAAATAAGAAAACCACTCCTGTTTGCCAAGGGTATGTCAGGTAGTTGTAACGGATCTAAATGATCTACAGTGCTTCTAAAAGCTGAGATGAACACAAGTGGGATACTTTGAAACTTTACCCTCATGATTTCTAACAGTTAAAATTAGAAAAATAAGGGTATTGAGTTGCTGGCTGGTTTCTTTTGGACTGGCTGTAACTGTACAGTGAAGTGCTTGAACTGCAGTGAGGACGGGAGCTGGAAAAAATGTTAGTCTGTCCTGGGACTGATTTTGGAGCATGGTAGATAAGAATGAGCCAGCGTTTAATCTACAAAAATACTTTTTTTTTTTTTCCCCCCCCGATGGACATGACTGATCTACAGACCATCCTCTGTAAATGTTTCGTTACTTTGGAAGGCCAGTTGTTGTTGGGCATGGAGCAGGTTGTGCGTGATAGCTGGGGTAAAGGAATTTCATTCACGGTGTTACCAGACGGGGTTTTCCTGTGTCTGGAGCTGTTGAACTTATCTACAGGGATTGGGGGAACTTGTGGTCTTTGCAGATCTTTGTTCGCACTGTAAAGAGTCCCTTGTTTGGGGTCTTTCATAGCTGGGGGTTAAGTAAGTTTCCACTATCCGGGGGTGGGGGCGATGACCAGCTTTTTATTAAAGCAGCCTCACTTTTTATGATCATCTGTGTCTGTGGAGGAGGCTGATCTGACTAGCTGCATATCCCAGCTGGGATTGTGCAGTTTGATTTGATCTTTTTGTGTCACTCTTGCTTTCTGGTGCGCTGACTTCAGCTGCAGCAGTTAATATATGCCATATTTCTCCTCCCCAACAAGTCTGCCTCCATACTTTTACATGTATGCTGTGAGATCAGATCATCTTCATGCCAGCTGTGACAAATAAAATAAAAATAAATATAAAAATAAAGCAAATAGGCTTTTGACCGACGTACCACCAGCTCTGGCTGTCTCTTAGCTTGTCTCTGCTTCTTGCTGTGTGGCTGTCACTTATACCACCACCTGGCAAAGCCACTTTTTGTCCGAGCTGTCTGACAGATGTGGGAGAGAAGTAACAACTGCAGAATAAAATTGCTTGAGCGCCTTAGGAGCCACAGTGCGCAGCAGTACTGTGCTGTGGTGACACAAGGGGATGCCTCTGGACTGGGGGGCTTGTAAGCTTCCCTTAATAGGCTTTTTTGCAGAGCTAAGCTAGAGTGGATGTGCTCAGCTTTGCTGCGGCAGGAGCAGGGGGATGTCTGCCTCGTGAGCTGGCACCTTGTCAGCAATGTGGCTCCCATGACCCTGCTCGTGCAGGGGCTGAAGACCTACCCAGGGCTCTGAGTAAGGACCGAGGCACCTAGCTCGTGCTGCATGTTGCTAGCTGCTCGTCCCTCCAAAGCACTGTGCAGTCTTTGTCACTGTGGGCTCATTTTCTCTTGGTGCCTCTGCTACCAAGGTACCTCTAAGGTACTTGGTTGTTGCTTTGAAAGGGGAGAGATGGCCGTTTGAAGGTAGCCCTCTGTCTCTGACCGGGCAAGTTATCTTGCTCGTTTTGCGCTTGCAGACAGGTGCTGCTTTTTTGTGCTGTATCCAAATATCAGTTATCAGGTCCTACCGTCCTTCAGTGCTGTCTGTACTCCTTCCTCCCTGCATTCCCAGAAGCCATTTTCCCGTCACTTTGTAATACTTGGTTTAAACATCCATCATCCGTTTCCTTGGTCTTGGACTGCTTCTCTCCTTTTTGGAGAAGGATCGTTTTGTGGGTGAGACTTTAGCAATTATTGATAGCTGGTCAGATAGGGTGACTAACCTAGCTTGGTGGCATTTTTCAGAGGCTGCGTTGGCTGCCTACCCTGAACTTACGAGGCCCTGCCTTTAATTCCTCCAATTCCCTGGTGCAGCTCTCCCTTTTTCCAAGGGAGATGGGTTCTGGGTGGGTCCCTGAGGGGCTCTCTTGCAATAGAGCTCTGCATCTATTTTTTCAGGGAGAGCACATTCATTTCTGTTATTGCTCCTTATTTGTATCTCTCTGAATCATGGAGATGAGAAATCATGCTTTCTGGATGCCCTTTGGCTGTGTTTTTTTCTGGGTGACAGGACCTGACAGTGCGGTTCTGCACCTGGATGTAACTGCAGGCTGTTGTGGCAGCTGCCTGGGAGCTCATCCAGTTGTAAAATGACTTTCTTGAAAGAAATTAGCTTTCAAGGGGTATCAGTTCCCTGACGCACCTTACCCTGTAGCAGCCCAGGTACTGGTGGTGACGTGAGAGGACAGGTAGGAATACTTGGCTGGGGAAGGGGTGGTGGAACTGCATGTTGGGCTAAAGGAATGTGCAGTGGGAATAGTCTAGGTAGCTTTATGGGTTGTGCTTAGATGTAATCCTGATATGCGTGTATTTATTTGATACCAGTGGACTATTATTTGGTCGTCACTGGAAAGAAGGGGGATTTACCTGGAGGAGGCAGTTGTTCAAGGATCAATAGGAAAAGGGTTTGTTCGAGAAAAATGTGGATATGTAGCAGAGAAATGGACAGACCTAAGGTTCAAAGAAGCACTAATGTTGGATCTGGTCGATGGTACCGCCACCTCTCCATGATGCTGAGTGTTGGTGAAAAGTGGAGGCTGTCTTGGATGCTAAATTGTTTTCTTGCATAAAAGTGACAGAAACAGTGTGCGGAACATAAGCTTGGCTTAGGGCCTCATTTTTACGGGCAAACATGTCACCCTTTCACCTCACTTAAGTGAGTAACAGGCATTAAAGAAGACAGGTCAAAAATGGTGAGGTTTAATAAGGCATAGCAGAGGTGGGCATTGCGTTCGCCATCTCCAGTCTGAGATATTGAGCTCTTCGTAGCAGGGACTGTCATTCTCTCTGCCTGTGAGCTGTCAAATGTAGCTTGTGACCGCAGAAAAGAGAGTCACTGAATTGAGTTGTATCAGTGCTAAATGCGTGCAGGAAGGATAAAAATGCTTGGTCAAGTAAGGAGTGCTCCCTCTCATGAAGGCAAGTTGGGAAGCAGAGAAGGCCATGTGAGAAAATAAGGAAAGGTTGGTTAAACAGGATAGACCTGAATTACTAGAGCTGTCCCCATAGCTGCCATCCATCCAAATATGTAGCTTAATAGTGCTAGTGACCTTTCTGTGCCTTCGCTTGTCTTGGAAACTACTCCCTTTTTTTTCTCCATCTGCCGCTAACCGGCTTTCAATCTTCTGTACGTGATCTGGCTGTGCTGTGGTGACAAGCAAAAATCTAATGGAAAAATGTGACACCCACTTCATCTCTTCCTTCTCTGCCAAGGAAAAAACATTCCCCTGCAGTCGTGCTGGGGCTGGCTTTGTCCTTTCATGCAATCTGTTAAGTCATATGGGATGAGAAAATAGAGACCAGGCTGCTGTGATAACTAACCTCTCAGGGAGCCTCGGGCAGACGCATGGCATGGGGAGCTTCAGCCTTCCTTCCTTGCAAAGTCTGATGTCTCCTGAGCAGAGATGCAGGAGGGAAGTGAATTGGTGTTGGTGGAGGCTTTCCCCCCCAGCCCTGTAGCGAGGGGCAAAGAGCAATATTGCTGATACGCTTTAGTGGCTCACCTGGAGCTGTACATGCTGGGTGAGCTCCTCTCCTGCAGGACAAGCCCTGGCTGTTTGGTGACACCCTGGAGCACTCACCTCCCAGGTCTCGCTGGAGTGGAGGTTGGCTGCAGAGGTAAGGCGTGTGCTCCCTTGTGTGAGATGGGTTAATCTCAAGTAGAGAGGGGGAACTGTTCTGCACCGAAGTTATTGACTGCTGCCCCTGATTTTCGGATGTAAAGCAGGGTCTTCAGCTGTGACAAAATGCTTTTAAGCCTGTGGTGGCTTGTGAAACAAGGAGAGCATCTTTAAACTGCTGAGACTTGGAGAATCTTGTTTAGTTTTCCTTCTCCAAAGTTTGGATGCTGTGATGCAAAGGTCTGTAAGAAGAGAGTGGAAAAAGCCAGGCTCTTTGCATTACCATATGACAGGAGGACGACAGAAAACGGACGTCAGCTGAAGTGAGAGAGGTTCAGACTGGTAAGGAAAAACGGCTTCGCTGTGAGGATAGCTGAACACTGGAACAGGCTGCCGAGAGAGGCTGCACCATCTGCATCCTTGGAAGCCTTTAAGACCTGACTGAATAAAGCCCTGAGCAACCTAGTCTGAACTTAGTGCTGACCCTGCTTGGGCAGGAGGCTGGGCTAGAGACCCCGTGAGCCCCTTCCAGCCAGAGCTGTGCTGTGGTTCCATGGCAGTCCTGGACCCAAGGCACCACCTTGCTCAGGTCTAGATGCTGCATTGCTAGGCAGTAGTCTGATCCATGAGTTTTTCATGTCCCCATTAAACTACTAAGCGATTGAGGGGACTTGGTTTTGCTGATTTTTTGTTGTTGGGGGTTTTTTTGTTAGGAAACTTGTTTCTGATGACCGTGGTTTCACAGAAGCAATGCTTTTGGGTTTTTTGCAGTTCTAGTTTGGATTTACTGAAATGGGAGAAGGAAAACTGGACTAAGTTCCAGCCGTCCTGAACAAATGCTTGTTCTGTGTGTACGTTTTCCTTCTGTGCAGCACACGTGATGTGCAGAGTTACGTGTTGGACTTGTGGTTTGTTTATGCACCCATAATTTTGTTCAGGACTTTCCTGATAAGATTCTGTGTGCCTTACCTACTTGCTCTTCTGTCACATGATATGGCCGTATAAGAGCCTACACCATTTGCTTCAAGGCTGTTTGCTTTTGTGCAACCTCATATCTATAAGGATTGGCTACTACCTGTGTTACTTCCTTTTTGTGGCTAACCCTGAAACGGTGGGTGTGGGGAGAGACCACCCTGCGTAGTAGCTTGTATGACTAGCTCGGAGGAGGTGTTATAGACCTAAAACCTGAAAAACAGCCAACCACAAAAAACCCCACAAACCAAAGCCCTGAATATCAAGCAGTCTCTGTTCCTTCACCCTTGCAGTCCCGCAGCGAATTTCGTGCACAAGGGGATCTTATCCCAAGGCTTTTTTTTTTTTTTTTTTTTTCCCAGTCTCCCCTAGGTTCNGGTTCTTCTGTTGGATTCAGTAATCTGCGTGCCTCTGATTTGATTTTGTGTGGGTTATCTGAAAATGTGTATTCTCATTTCTGGAGCTTCTGGTACCCACAGTGGAGATCTGTGTGAGTATGTGTAGAACCAAAACTTAGGAGCAGTAAAGTGCTGATCTGCTCCTCCAGCTCTTCTCGCAGCAGAAGCAGCGACATGACTATTGCCTTTGGGGAACGCTTGTGGTAGTATGGACAGGATGAGATCTTCAGGAGGAACCAAGACTAAGAAGGTCATTATTTCTAGCAAACAAATACCTGGCTTTCTTGGCTCTGTCCTGGCTAGCAAAGGGTGAAGACTGAGGAAAATATGACATCTAAACTGTCTGCTTTCGTACCGTGTAATATGAGGCAGTGGCTGACTTTCTGCAAAACATCTGTCTTTCTCGTCGTGGGTGTAACTGGCCTAGTCATCAGCACTGATGGTATGTCTTGCTCGAGCTCCTGCACCACGGCTCCCTTCCCCCTCCTCCTCTCCGCTGTCCCCCCCGCACAGCTGTGTGCGTAATTCAGGGTTGGGGCTGGTGTGGTGTTTGGGGCAGGCTGGTAAGCTGTATTTTTCAGAGAACAGGCATAAAGCATGAGGAGTTTTGGTTTTGGTTTTGTTTTTTTTTTTTTAAAAAAAAAGAAAACCAAACTGACCCTGCCTACATAGGGCTCTGTCTGATGCCTCCTGCACTCCCTGGTGAAGTGCTGTGGGGGCTGAGGGTTCTGCGAGGGATGTCCCATTTTGGCTGGCTGCATGCCATCTGCCTTTTCTCTTGTCCGAATGCATTTCCCCCCTCGCCTCTCCAGACCGATCCCAGCATGTCTGCCTGCCCCCTTCCCTCCCAGCACCCCTGAAGGAGCCGAAGCAGAGACTGTCTGGGAGGCTCCTGCCCGTGGTTATCAAACTGGAGAACTGGGGAGGGAGGGAGCTGGTGGCTGCAGGAGGGCTCCAGATGTGGCAGGGTGCTGTGCCGCAGCCCTGGCCCACCGGCAGCTGGAAGGCGCCGCTAAAGTAACAGGCCTGGCAGAAATTAGCTTTGGCACTATTTTTAAGGCGTGAGCTTTCTGAATGCAAAACTTGTCTCCTCCTCATGCCTCGGTACTTTTGCAGTTCTGTTTCTATTCAGCTGGTTTGCTCCTCATGGCTTTCAGTGGATGCTGTGGCTTACAAGAAGGACTAAGAGAAAGAAAAGTCTTGCTTTTGTACTTGCCCAGGGTGACTTGTGGGTTCTCATTTGGCTGTACTAATTCAGAGCAAAATTTCAGCTGAATTCCTATTGACTATTATCTTTCTCTGCTGAGAAAGCGCAGCAGGGAGTCTGCTCTGGGACTTGGGAATGTTTCCCTATTACTGTCGCTTGTTTGTTGGGTTGTTAGAAATACGTTGCAAAACCACAGGGGGGAAGATGGACTTAATTTATGTTGCTGTTTTTTCTTAACTACAAACACGTCTGCAAGATCAAAACCAACAAAAAACAGTGGCGCTGACCTTGAAAACTGTGCAGAAAATGTCTTGATTTCTTTTCTAAAAAATTAAAATTAAAGGCATTTCATGTCCAGAACATCCTTTTTAGCTTTAATGAAAAAGATCTGGGAGAGAGGCATACAGACGACCCTCTCAGTACCTTGCTTGGAACAGTTTTCTGGCAAGATTAGTTGGGGATGAAAAAAACTACTTGGTTTTAAAATGTGGGTGCAGTGTTTGAGGGGCATAATATGATATGGTAGCTGGGATGGAGCTACAAGGAACCTCTGGAGTCATTTGATTTTTGTTTCAAATTTGCAGGTATTTGAGGGTAAAAAAGGAGGTGGGAAATACAGGCAAGAAATGAGAATGCAGAAACTTGCATTGCTGAAGGCCAAGGGAAAAGAGACAACTGAAGCATTTATTCAGTGCAGAAAGCTGTAAAGTCTGTACATCAAAGGAGCCAGGGTTATGACTGCGGGTGGCCAGTTAACTGTGCCACTGCCATAGTGGTGATTAAGGTGTTGAAAAGTACAATTTGGGGAGGTGCATGGAAACCTGGGGCTCATAGGTGTTACAGTATGCTACAGTTTGGGTGTGGCCTTGTCAATTCTTGACACCTGGATATCTGAAAGAAAGGCTAATTTGGGAGAATTCAAAGAACAGCAGCAAAAGCAAATGGTTAAAGTAGCTGATTTATGAGGAAAGATTAAAAACATTAAATGTATATTGCTTTGACAGGTGTTTGGAAGAGGATGTGGAAGTGATATGATCAGAACAGTTTATGTTAAGCTCACACTAATATTATTGAGGCTTCTTTCTCAGTTTCATATCAGGTATATAATGTAATTTTCGGTATCATTACCAGAATAGAGAGTCTGTGAAAACTTTGGTTTCAGCTGTGGTTCTCGTAAGACACAGATAATGAATATCATTGTACTCGCAGCAAGATCCCTTCAGAGCTTTGTGCTTGGAATAAAAGTATCGTTATCGTGAAGGGGATTATGACTCTTAAGCTATCATTATGTTATTACTTTTTTAAACTGCTAATGTCCTTTGAAAATACCTTTTCTCTTTTTGCCCCAAGTAATACTTACAGGTTAGAGAAGAGTAAAAAAGAATCAGTGTGAACTGGAGAGGAGCTGATGATGATCAGCTAAGAATATCCAAGGTGAAAAGACAACGTTGGCAAGTGTAAGGGTAGAAAGGGGACTTTTTTTATGGTGTAGTATGAAAATTAACCATTGCCAGTAATCAGGTGACAAAACTTACTGGAACCAACAAACCTGGATAACTGGAAATCCAGATAGGCTGAAAGGTCTGGGACTGATTTTCGTTGGGTCATGACATCATGATGAAATGTCTGAAAGCATTAAATTGAGGAAGAGTAAAGGGGAGGAAATAAAAACTGTGCACTGGAGATCCTGGCACCAAACATATTTAAAAAATACAGAAAAGCTCTTGCAGGATTCCATAGTTACAGAGTAGAAGGATACAGATATGATTTAATCCTGGTAGGTAGGATTTTATGAAAAGCAGATATAGTCAGACAAACCTGATTTCATTCTTTGAGATGGAAAAAAAAAATGAAAGTAGACACAGACATTTTGCAAGTGATTGTATATTTATTTCATTGTATTGATTAAAAAATTGTACCACAAAATGTGTGAAATTAAGGGTTGACTCAAAGTAGTTGCTAATGGACAACTGGTGTCAGAGGATAGATTTCTTTTTTCTGTCCAAGAAGGTACCAGACAGGAGGCTTCTCAAGATTTTCATCCATGATCCAGAAGCAAGTTATGTGTCTAGGAACAAAAAACTGTGTCTGTACCTACGGGACAGGTGAATGCATATTGGAAATCAGGACTTGGAAAATGGTCTAGAGTTCAGAGTAGACAAGCAACTCCATGTGCTCTGCTACGGTGATTCTGAAGTAACAATTTTTTTTTAAAAAAAATCCATGTTTTTCAAAATAATTTCTCTATTTAACCTCAGTATACAGTGTTGGTGAAATCAGTGCTACTACACAGTGTCCCATTCCTGAAGTTCTACTCTTAAAAAAAGGATATGGAAGAACTGAAAAGCATAACAACAACAAAAAAAGAGGGCTAAAAATATACTGGAGTTGGGGAAAGATACTCATTTCTCAATCTTTGCAGCACACCTGTGTTCTTTCCTGGAAGTTATATTTCAACAAAGGACAAATTATCAGACCCTATAAAAGGGTGCCTCAGGGAAACATAGTGGATTGGGACATGCGGAAAGGTCAGATCAGGAAGGTTTCATAGTCCTTTCTAGCTTTAAATGCTGTAAAACTTCATTGTTGGGCCTGTTGACTCTCTGGATGCTGCAGAGGAGAACATACAGCAGCACTGTATGTGACTCCTTTAATCTGTCCCAGTGCATCACAGCATTTGGTCATTCTCCCAAATGGTGTTGATTTCAGTGACGTTTAAATAAATGCTTCAATCTCTTCAAGCTATTTTGAACTGCTTGCATTTATCATGACACCTCTTGGCACATATAAAAAGGGACAGCACACAAGGCATGTGGGAAAGGGTAAGATTTCTGGTAGAAAAAGGCATTTGTCCCAAAATACAAGGCCACCTTTATTTGTGTTCCCTCTTGGAATTGAGTACCAGGCCTTGTATTCCCTGTACCTCTGTCTGGAACAGACTGGCTAAAACACACCTGATGAGTGTCAGTTTGTCCAAGGTCTTCAGCCCTGGCAGGTAAAAGAAGGCAGAGGAAAGGAAGAAAGAAAAGCCGTTAGGATGAGGTATGAGGAAAAAACAATAGACTGAACATATGAGGAGGTGGGATGAATACCCAGATGAAAAAGGAAAGTTTCTAGCTTTCATTTTAAAGGCAGAGCTAGTATGATCCCAGTTGTACCAGCGGTACTAACTTTAACCCCAGTTTTTAACAGTGGAAGATTGTTGTTGTCCCTCTGCCTCTTTTGCCACAATACTGCAAGCCTGTGCTTTTCTACACCACCAGCTGGAGGAAGCTTAAAATCCATCGCATGTGGCAGGCCTTACCTTACTAATGTCTATCCAGAACTTTTGCAGTATTTTAACAAGCCTGGTAGTTTGGTTTTGATGCAGGGTCAGTCTCCCCATAGTTTACAGGGGACTCGTGTTTAATTTTGGCATGCAGGTTGAAACAGGAGAAGGAGACTGCCCAGGATGTTTGGGAACGGCGAGGATTTTTCTTCCTTGACATGCTCTGTATTTAGGTAGCTGGGAGACAGAGGATGCTGCCTTAAATGGCTTCCATGGTATGGCATAACCTTCTCTAGTGGTAGTGCTGTTTTGGTTTTTCTTTGGAATGTGCTATCAGGAAAAATATTCTATTCAAGTATAGTATGGACAGCAGATGTGGCTTGAAAATGTCTGAAAGCTGTACTGGAAACACAGCGATCGCCAGGAGAGCACCCAGCTTCTCTAAAGCAGTGTTGCTTCTCCTTTTGGCATAAAACTCCCAGTGTGTCTGTGATATGGGTGGGGGTTGGGAGGGGGGGAGCGAGCTGCTGCGCTCATGAAGTGGCCCCTTCCTGACCTGCTGCTCAGCGTCGGGTGCCTCCTGGAGAAGAGAAGCACTGACAACAGGTCTGGCTGGGAATGAAGCTCCTCAGCTTGAAGATCCTGTCAGGCTGGTCAGGCTCTGCTGGATCTAGCAGGAGAGACTGAGGCTACGTGTGCTGCTGGGAGTCACCACTCACACCTGTCTGAGGACAGAATAGATGAGCACCCCTGGTCGTTAAGCACTAGTTAATTTGTGGGGCAGAGGAGGACTCCCGTGACTGCCTTTGCCATTCTGCTGTGGAAGGATAACCTGCGGCAGCAGAGCAATAGTGCAAGACATGCAATGCCTTAAACCGCTCTAGGTGCCTGGAGCCCGGATGTGTGCTTAGCCTGCTCCTGCGATTGACGCACGGCAGGTTTATCTTTGCAAAGCTGCCTTATCTCGTTTCTGCTTGGCATATGTAGTGGAGCTGAGCTCCTCACAGCAGCAGGCACTGCAGCATGCAGTTGGCAGATCAGGAGCAGATCTCTGAATGGACCAGGTGTGCCCATACAGAAACCACGTGGAGGGGCAGTTCTGCTGTTCCAGGCTGCTGCCCTCGCCCCTGAAGCAGCCTCTGAGGAGTTGGACACTTGGGTTATGGCCAAGACACAGAATAGAAAATATGGAAATAAAAGCAGAAGTGAAATGTAAAGCTCTTTTTTTTTTTTTTTTTTTTTTTTCCCCCCTCCCAGTCCTAAGAACAGGGAGTGATATTCCCCACCCCCCCACCCCCCCCAAGACCCTGACTTTTCAGAGTACTGCTAGAATGCCTTGGAGGGGACTTTCTTCAATTACATGTCCTCTCTTAATTGAGTCCTTTTAAGGCACTTTCAGGCAGGTGTCCCAAAAATCTCAATTCGTGCTTCTGCGTAGATCTCCAACAAGAGGTCTGGTGTTTGAGCCAGGCAGCCTGTGCTCTGTCCGTTCAGTCTAGCAGCAGGGAAGGAATGTAACTCAAAGGCCTGGCCGGGGAGATGATCTGAAGCGAGTGAGCAGATGCCAGAGAAAATCTGGACCAAGTAGGGGTGTGAAGAAACCTGGAGGCAAATGGGGCAAGGAAGTGTAACAAGTTCTGCGCAGACCAGGCTGTGACTTCAGTGGCCTGCAATACGTACCAAAGAGAAATGGCTGTGCAGGACTGGTGCTGAGGAATGGCTCTTTCAAAAGCTTAGTCACCAGCAGATGCTGCTATGTCTGTGAGCTTTAAGGTAGCCTGTGGCTATCTAAAATGTGTCCATGTGATGCTTTGATTCAGAGCTCTTGCATTAAGCAGAGATACTTGAAACATCTCAGACTGGAGTGGGTCTTCCCCATGACAAGTTGTACCCATACAGGTGCTGATCCCTTCCTCAGGACTTGGAGCAGAGAGAGGCCTGGTGTAGAAATAGCCCTAAGGTTACATATAGCTTGGTGCAGTGTCTCATAGCAACAGGGAGGAGGTAGCCGTCATGTTTTTTTCTCTTGGCTCTAACCAGATTGTCAAGGATTTCTGTAAAGTACAAGGGCACACTTAATGTAACCAGTGCTTTCAGGCTCCTAACTGCGGCTCTCAGCAGTCCTCTTTGCGATCTAGAGACACCTAAGCCCCAGCCATCAGTAAACATACAGACAAAACTATATCACTTTTCCCAGAACACGCTGCAAGTCAGTTTACCTGGGGACCCAGCAAAGACCTGATTCCTTGAGTGTCCCCTGTTTCTCCCTGGCATGGTTTGGGGGGGGGGTGCATGTGTTGCATTGCTCTTCCGAGCCTCTTCTTGGAAGCTCTGTGCAAACCCGCCCGTTTCCAGTTAGTGATGCAGTGCTGCAGGAGGCTGAGCCAAGCCAAACAAGGATGTTCCCTGCTTAGGGAGTGAATGATGGGGCCTCTATACTAGGACCTTATGGGCAGCATACTGACAGACAGTACATTTAAATGCTCAAGATCAGAGTTAACTTCTCAGAGTTGTCTTTTTAGCAAATAATTCTTCTGTCCTGGTGGTTATGTTCATTTAAAAAAACAAACAAGCAAAAGGTAAGGAGGAAGGAGAGAGTTTTTCCATCCCTCTCTGACAGTGGGGGAAAACAAGGTTATAAAATGTTATTCTCTATAATTTTATGCGAGGCGCAGCTCTGCCCCATTTAGGTCTTTTCTCCGCTATTGTCTAGTGCAGTGTCTCTCAAACTGGTGGACAGGCTTATATGAAAGGGCACAAGTGTAAAAAGTTTGGGGAGTAAAAAGGGCTTCTAGTATTTTATTGGGAAAGGATTTAGCTGTAGGATTTTTTGAGGGGGGCCAGGGAAGGGCAGAGGGAAGTAGAAGAGCAACTGAGAAATGTGTGCTGTTTCAAACAACTCCTGCCCCAGAAACCTTGCAGTGCAGGAAGATGCTCAATACTGTACCGCAGAGGGGTGTCACTTCTGCTCCCTACCTTGCTGATAGATGCTGGTTGTCTTGTGGAGCTTACGTTGTTAAATTTCCGTGTAGCTGACCCAGGCCTGCCAGCTGCTGGTGGGTAAGTTTAAATAGGAGAACCTCCTCCCTTTACGAATTAAGGTTTGGAGGGCTCTTCAGGGGGTTCAGACTGAGGGGGCAGGGCAAGACTGGACAATAGTTAGTTTGACTGAATTTGGGGGAAAAAATAGCAAGGAGGACTCGTAGCTTAAAACTTTAATAAAGACTAGTTGGACTGACCAGGAAGAGGTTTAAGAAAGTAGAAACTGGCTGTACTCTCACTTAAAACAGGAGTTATTGGTAAATGAGGTTGGATTCCTCTTATCCCATGTTTGTAGTATATGCATGATGAACCTGTGACTTAGTAGCAGAATCTTTATCTACAGATTGTGCTTTCTTTTATCTTTCTCTGGCAGACATCATGCAGTTGTGTGTATCAATGTCACTTTGGAAAGCTGGGTCTGCTGGTCAGAGGTACCTCTGGGAGGTCTTCGTTGTTGCTTTGGTCAAAGGCTGATTGATAAAATGTAACGCAGGCTGGCTCAGCCACTTTGGTTGAGATTCTGGCTGGGCTTATAGAGGTAAGGAGGATTAAAGGAAGGGGGGAAAAAAAAAGAAGATAAAATGTGCCTTTACCAGAAAGTGGTGAGAACCTCAGAAGATCCAAATTTGATTTCCTCTTCACCAGGGGAAGGAGTGCACTCAGCCTGGCGAGAAACCTTGATCTGTCCACTGGTGTGTTGGTTTTGTTGGAGGTGCGGTATTTTGGGGACAATTTCTGTGATTTGGGGAAAGGGTGGGAGTGTACAGTCCAAAGCAGAATCTGTCAGAATGTGGCACTTGCACATTAGCAAGATAATGTTTAAATACTGTAGTTTAGATAACTTCAAGAAATTTTGGAAACTGTAAGTGGAAAGTGCATGTTTTGCTTAGGTATGATAATGCGTAGTAATAAGGGAAAGTGAAGATCTTGGTCATTAATATTGTGGGAATTTGCTAGATGGAAGCGTGAAATGTTTTGCAATCTACCCCTGTATACACGGTGCTTAAAATGTGACTTAATAACTATTTATTAAAATAAAATCATTCCTGTTAAGAGTTTTTGGTTGTTGCCAGCCAGCTCTGGTCTTACAGTGAGCTTGAATGACGCAGGAATTACACTGCTGTTGAACCTAAGATGCCATCCAAGTTGTTTGTCCTATTTGTTAGACATTGCATAGGTACTCCCTTGCTCAGGAGACACAGATTTGGTATTTTGTTGGAGGGCTGGAGCACTATCGCTGCTGCAGCAGTGATGTCTCAGCTTGTCATGCTGTGTAAATAATAGGGAGGGAGGGATTTGTAACTTGTAAGTACATCTGCGGTGTGGTTGGGTGGTTACAGACTTGGCTGGCTGTGGGAAGGCAGCCGAATGAATATTTTACTGCAGTTGTCACAACTATATATGGAAGACCAGAAAAAAACACTGCAGTGGTCAGGCTGCTTACCAAAAGAACCTCAGCTGAATTTTCTTTTCTAATTGCTTCAGCGTGTCTGGATTGTTTCTGTAGTAAGAAACAAGTCGGGTACTTTGTGTCTGATGGATGGCAAATAGTCCAGAGATCAGTAGATCTTCAGTTTGAGGCTGCCTGTTGTGATCATAAACAATCATAAAGTACTTTGCCACCTAGTGTAGTCGTTTTTGATGGCATTTAGGAACATCATATCCCAGAAGCAGATGTTCCCTTCAGTAGGAAGGCTTAAATAGTCATGTGTGTGTGTGTCCCAACACACATGCATGCACACACTTTGGAGGAAGCAACATTGCTAGTGCCCTCCCAGGGCTCGCAGTGGCAGTCCTGTAAATACAGTCTGCAGGATTGACTCTGCTGACTTATGGTAGTTCTGACAGCTCCACCCATCAGGGATTTCAGGATTGTGGTGAGTAGCCTGCAAAATCCTACTAGGCAGTTAAATTTTGTTGTTGCAATGTTATAAGAGACAGTACGTCCTTATCAGGATGCACCATAGCCTGAGAGGTTTCAGGCTGATCCATGAGCTCGTAAGGATAGGGAACCACTGAGGAAGAGCAGTTCGCCCTGGAGATATTACAAGTATGCAATGCAAACTCGGATAAGATCTCGAAGTCAATCTGCTTTTTTTCCTAGTATGATCATGGGATGACATGATTCAGTGAAATTGGTCTTTAAAGTGCATCTTCACACAAAGAAATTTTGTGAAGTCTTTGACAGAGCTCAAATCTGTCATCCCGTGAATGTAAGAAGAATTTATTCATTGCAGGGAACCTTTAAAGATGTCTACTCTCTATACTGTTTTTGGTTCTTCCTGGGGCTGAAGACTGAGCATCTGTGTTCTGGCCTTATGCATACGGATAGGTAGGTTTACATGCCCCAGTACAGGAATGCTCAAGTTCTTGTTGCATTTCCAATGCCAAATGCTGCTCTAGTTTGAGGAGGTCACTTCTTGCATTGCCTTATCTGGAAAATAAATACTATCATGCCTCAGTGGTGCATTTTATGGAATAATTACAGAAAATGAAGAGTTGCCCATATTGTTGAAAAAGATCTGCTGCAAGAATATGGGTCTTATTTTTTATTTTCTTAATGGCAGTGCATTTTTCACTTCAGTGAAGTTCTGTGGACCTGACCTCAGCCAGAATGGGCTAATTGTTGCAATTAAATCACAAATTATGTCATTCATAATACCTGAAAAGGGAGCAGTGCTCTGTGCAAGGTAGTTAGATTTGTAGGGGACAGCACCTACAAGGGCGTCTCCTGTAAAGTTCTTTCCACCCACTGATCTGACTTTTGCTCCTGGAGGAAAACTCCTTTTGATCAAATGATACTCCCATTAAGAGGGTCCGCTAATTGTTTTGCCTTGGTGGGAGCCAAAGCCTGAGCAGACAGAGGCAGCCCTGTGCATGGAAGCTGGTCTTAACCTGGTAGCAACACTGGCGCAGAGGCAGTGCTCGTGCAGGTGGTGGGTTTGTAAGCAGATGTGGCTGAGCATCTGTTCTCAAAGAGAACAAGCCATACCGGATTTGATAAGATTTTACCCCGTTGACAGTGTTTGCACCACTTCCCATGAAGCAGAACTACACCTTCTCTGGCGTCTTCTGGATTTGGTGACTTTGTAATGAAGGATTGCTGGAGGGATCAAACTTTGGGGAGTGCTACAGCTAGACAGCAGACCTTGGATGCAGAACAGTCCAAGAAGAAATTCTCTGTGAGGCAGGCTGCTGCTGTAAGCAATGCGGTTTTGAGAGGTGGGTAGGAAAAAAAAAAAATCTTTCCTGCGAGAGCTTGAATCACGCAGGGCTCCATGCTCGGGCTGCTAATGAAAACTAATGTGGAACCTAGCTGACCTCTTGAATGAGGTTTGTCCCGATCAGCCAGACAGGTCAGAAATAAGGCAGGAATCACCCTTGGGAGAGAAAGCAAGAAATTAACAACTGACTTTGGCTCTGGTTAGGTGTGCTCTGCTGGGAATGCTAGACCCCTGGCTGGCCCCTTTAGATCTGCTAGCATAGCTGAACCTGGAGTAGCCCCATCATACTGTTCTGCCAAGGTGGTCTGTGTTCGCTTGAATAGTGGACCTCAAATTCATCTTGATGGAACTGGGTTGGAGCAGCAGATGTGGAGTTAAGCCATCCTCTCTGAGGGAACGGTGACCTCTGGGAAGGATGGTGACTTCTGTTGAACGTGAATAATAATCCAACACAGTTTCTGGCAGAAAGCCACATGTCTCTGCAGGTTATGCCTGTTAAACATTTTTATCTTAAAATTCCCAGTGACACAGCAACACTAGGATTTTCTTGGTGATGCTCTTTTGTGTGGAGTACTGATGCTGCGGGATGCCGAAAAGAGGCTGAGACTGCTGAACCACACCTTTTGGTGAAACAGATAGGATGTAAGCTCAGGGTGTAAGAGATTGCATGTTTATGAACTCCTTTTGCATTTGAAATCTGGTGTGATGGCTTCAAACTCAGTATTGTAGTTTGGCACATTGGAATGTGCCTCTTTGTTGTGCTCAGTCTGAGTTTTAATGATAGAGCTGGCGTATCTGAGTAGTTTGCATGTGACTTTGCCAGGACTTGCTCAGTTTTCAAGATGTGCTCTCATCCATTGCATATGGGCAGCATTTAGCCTCTTGAGCTGTAAAAGACAGGTTGCCAAAGTATGTTTCATAGCTTGATATTGTTATAACGCTTCTCCCCGCATGCTGGGTTTTCAGGCACGTCAGGGTTTTCTGAAATGTGTTCCTTCAGTTTTGTTCGCACTGGTTTGTGTCGTCTGAGAGCCCTACTTTCTCCACCACTATCAACAGAGAAAACTGGCTTCTCAGAGTTTGAAAAAACCCAACTGTTACACAAAAATGAGGATAAGATAAGACTGTGGTCATCTAGCCTAGAGGGTGTCCCTTCAAAGCTAAAGAATAGGCAGGGGAGCATGCCATCGCAATAGCCCGCCTTATAATTGCTCCCCTTGCCCCTCCTCTCCCCTGTCCACTTAAAAGCAGAACGCAGGAAAGAAAAAAAAGACAAAAAAAGAAACCAACTCCCCAAAATACCCAGCCAGGACAGACTGAGATGGTGGAAGCAGAAGCGTGCAATTAAAAAAAGCTGCATGCGCCTGGTCCCAGACATGCCTGCAGCTGCAGGCTGCTGGCATGGTATCCGCGCGGGCTGGACCCCTGCCAGCCCCCGCCCCAGGCAGGGGCTCTGCTGGGGAGCTGCTGGTGGGTGGGGGGAGGCTGGGGTTATTGCTTTTTTTCTGCAGGGCAGTGAAATGGGGTTTCCAAGGTCCTGCCTCTGCTCAGAAATGTCTCACTTTCTCTGTTTATGTGCCTTGGACAGGCTGCGCTGAAGGAAGAAAGAGCCTCAGAAATCCATCTGAAAGGGAAACCAAGTGCAGCTCCCCTCCGGCGGGGAGCCCACCTCTGCTTTACACCCTGTCTGCACAGTCCCTGCTCTGTGCGCCTGCGGTGGAGCAATTTTACAACAAATGTCTCTGTGTTTCATTTTGGGTTGGTGGGGAAGGAGCAGGGGTCAGCACCAACAGTCAGGTTTTTGAGACCCTGGGACCATTGAGCCTTGCACGCGTGCGTAACTTTTAACCAAAACCCGTTGAATCCGTATGGCTTCATTCTTCCAAAGGCATGATGTAAATCCAGGGGGGGTTTAACATGTTGGTTACCGGCAGTTAAACATAAAGTGTGAGAGCGGGCCTGGGGCTTTGGTGGGGTGAATTGTGGGGATGCTCTTGCCTCTTTCCGAGGACAACAATTCTGTGTCTGTGCTTTGGGCTGAAGTAGCCTTGAAGCTGCTCTGGGCACATACTTGGTCCTTCTTTGCTGGTTTCCAAAATGCAGGTTCTTCCAAGGGTGGTGTTGGGTATGAGAGAAGCGGTATTTACTTAATTTCTTAAAATAAATGGCTCAGCAGCACAGCTCTTAGTGTTGCTCTAATGGCTGAGGAAAGTGAACAGCTGTATCATTTGGGCATTGAGAATTTTTTGATTTAAAGTATGTGTTTTAAAGCATGCCCAGTGACAGCTGTGACAGGGGAGCTGTGGCAACAGCACTGCTTTCCTGTGGTGCTGTCTCCAGTTGTTTGTCTTGTGTCTCTGCTGGAGGCTGCCACGGGAAGAGATGCCGAGGCCTTACGCACCGGTGTTTCAGCTTACACTGCTGAGGAAGGCAAGTTGGGCACCTTGTTGCCTTCTGTGAACAGAAATGGCTGGGGTGAAGGCCCATTCCTCCCATTGTGAGAGAGTGATAGTCCTGCAGGGAGACAGAGGGCAATGTACTCTTAAACCAGAGCTGTTTTTCCGGATATTTTTCCAGAACTTGTTTGTCTGAGTTTTTGGGCAGTGACAGAAGGGTGCGGGTATCCAGGGCTAGGTGGGTATCTTATGCAAAAAGCACCTGGGGTGCTCTGGGTGGCTCTTGAAATGTCATCCCTTTCCCCAGCATCGCCAGGGCTCTTCCCATCACAGGCAGTGTGCTCTTGTGCCATCATCATCAGAGGCTGAACGAGGTGAATGACCGCATGACCTTTTTGCTGCTACAGGTTATCTTGCCAAGGACGAAGCTTGGGTATATCGGCAGAGGAGGCTTGCCGGTGGCTGCTCCTGCACCGGTTACGCAAGTGTCCTCTTGTTTTCGGTATAAGAAAAGAGTCATTGCCGTGGGAATTTGTGTTGAAAAGCAAGTTAAGAAGCTGTGTACATCCCTCACCTGCTCCCCAGTTGTGCCTTAGTGCCTCTTTTCTGCCTGTGTCATCACTGAAGGCTTTAGCAGGCCAGCGCTGTGGTTTTTCCAAGTCCTGGCAGGAAGCCTCTCTGTAGTCCTCCTTAGCTGCTTGATTTCTTCCCTAAACGAGACACCAACTTCAGAGCATACCAGGAGAGCATGTGAATATGCATATGGGTATGCCTTAGCAATGAGAGATTTCACACTGGCTGGGTCTATAGCCAATTTGCTTATTATGCTCTGGTTGCCCCTCTTGGAGGTGTATGGTAGTGGTGTTGTCTAATAATAGGAAGCTTTATTTACAATGATGTGGTATGAAAAGTCCTATCAAGCTTTTATTCCTGCAGTTACAGCTCTGTATGTATGGCCTCTATCTTACCAACAAGACAGCCATGAATACAGATTTCTACACATCAAAAAAGGCTGCTTCTCAACATGTATCTCTATTCACTCCTTGAACTTCCAAAAATGGGTTTGCATCAGGATCAGACAAATCATCCGCTTAAATAAAAATGGCTTGAGCACTAAACCTTTAAAAGCATATCAGATTCTCACTGCTTTTATTTAATATTTTCATTATAGTTGAGGAATATGCAGTTTGAATTACTGTTAACATGGGCATCTGGTCTAAATCTATTTCCATGTTCTGTCCTGACCTTTTCTGACTGGCTTAACAAATCTTGTCAAAAGGGGAATAGTTTTAACTGCTGCTACATGAGCCAGAGATTGGAGCAATGTAGACAGGCTGAGGAGATTGATCTCTTCTACTCCTCCCCCCTGCCCCCCCCAGCTCCCCCGAGTCACCTGGCAACTGATAAAATACCACATACAGTGGTTGTACTGAAAGCTGGATGGTCCATTTAAATTTCTGTTACCTTCATCTGTTCGCGGGCTTTTCTGAGTGTGGCTGGCTGTCCTCATAAAGCTCAAACTGGAGGCTTCTGTAAATGGATCCTTTTGTGGAACAGAGTTATTGGGTCCTTCTGTAAAATGGTCTAGTGAGCTCCTTTTACAAAATGCTACCCTACTGGACCTTTTGAAGTGTTATTAGATATTTTTTATTGCAGTATAATTAAAAAAAAAAAAGATGACTGGTAGTGGGGAAAAAGATGGACAGCTGCTCTTTCCAAAAGAAGAGTTGTTATTTCTCCATATTGTCCTATGCTTGAGTTCCCAGTGTGTGCATGCTAGCAACTTGCTACCGTTATAGGATGGGTACAGTTCAGCTTATGAAAATCCCAGAAATGCTGAGTTACCATTTGGCATTAGTGCCAACCATGCTCATTTTGACTCTTGTTGAAGACCAGATCTTCCTGAGCCATCTGGAACCGCAACTTGCCGGTAGAATCAGAGTAGTGATTTTCAATCCGTTGTCATTTTTGCACACCTAACAATTTTCTGGGAAAGTTTGCGGGCTCTGCAAACTTGAGTTACTTCATGTTCTTTAGTCTCCTTTGTTACCCTTTGCAGATCTTGCAACCAGAAAAAAAAAAATAGAGGGGAGGATGCTCAACAACTCTGAAAAAACGACGATTTTAGTTTTGGCATGTCTGAGTCTTTGTATCGGTTCTGCATAAGACATGGTCATTGTAAGCCTTGATTTATAAAATCTTCTAGTTCATAGAATTTTGCTGTAGTCTTTGGAGAAGAATACTGGTAATATCTCCATGTATGCATATACATTATGAAGCCATTTTAGAAGGATGTTAGAGTGCTTTACACATGAACCATTTGTTCCTGTATGTTAATTTAATGAATAAAAACTCACTGTGGTTTTTATGAGCTTTTTTTTTTTTTTGATGGAAGCTTAAGGTGCTCCATGGTAGCCTACTGAACGTCAGCTACCACTTTCAGTTCACTGGGGTAACACCAGTCCAATGCTAGATCTTCTCCCATACTGATGCATGTCCTGAGAACTTGGTTTTGTTTCTTTTAATGATGCTGAATTTCAGTGGCATGAGGTTGGTACCGTCACCTGCAGCCAATTCCAACCCCTGCAGGAAGCAGCAGTTTCAGCATCACTTCTCCTCTTTTTTTTTTTTTCTTCTTTTAGTTAAAGAACCTTCCTGATATCACACATTTGTTGGTGTACCTTATGCAACAGTTTTCTGTGTAAAATCCGCTGCAAGTTTCAAATTCCTCAAGAGTCCCGTAGCATTTCGCTCTCCCTCCCTCCCAGTCCAGATGGTCTGTAGCAGATGCTCATCCGAACTGTTCCGCAGCCAAAGGCGCTGTATTAAAAACTGAGCTATATTTAATACACACAGACATGCGTGCACACACACACACATATATATCTCTGTGTATATATAGCCTTAACTGGCTTTGGAGTTACGCATTGCTGATAAGCAGTACAAGGTTCCCCCGATTATTTTTCTGGCTGTGTACCTGTGTTTCCCTGGAACCAAACAGACTCATTTAGCTCTGGGAGAGTGTCTTCCCCCCTTCAGGTGCTCTCTGCTTGAGCTGCCTAATGCGGGGGACTGTACTGGCTTGGTGCTCGGCAGCCAGGGTTTCGTGTGGCCACGCACCACAGATGGCTTACGGGCTGCACGGAAGAAATCATGACACCTGAAATTTGAATGCAAATTGTGCTTTCTGAGCTTGCTCTTTACCTCTCGGTAGCCCTAAAAGCCTGAAGTGGCTGTGTGGGTGCCTCCCTCCCTCCAGGCCTCCGTGCAGCGTCCAGCACCGTGCCCTGTGACAAGGGGCTTCCTCTACGTCCCAGCTCTCATTGGCATTTTTATGATCCCGATAATCTCTGCATTGAACATGATGCAATCTTCCACGCTGTTACCCTTGAAATCCCTCATGATAGGAGAGTATTGCTTCATTATTACCCTTAGGCATGTGGAATCGAGAGGTGAAGGGTGCCTTTGTGCCAGGGGACGAGAGGCCCGGCCCCGCTCAGGCGGTGTGGGACAGCACGTGGCACATTCGGCTTCTGACTGGCCCTCTAACCACAGGGCCGTATTTCTTTCCTTACGGCAATGTTTACAGAGCCTGGAAAAAACACTTCTTTTTTTTTTCTCCCCCTTCTTTTAAGCTCTGGGGTAACGGTTACACAAGCAGGGGCCAAGGGGCCTCTGGAGGCCCCAGGCTCATGCTAGCTAGGTGCTGGGACAGGTACCCATGAGCAGGCCCGGTGTCCTTCCCCACACACCCACCCAGGCTGGGCCTCTCCCTCCCTTCTCTGCCTGCTCACCGGCCACACAGTCGCCTCTGAATAGCTCGAGTAGATCTTGGCTGCGGCTCGCAGGGGTCTGAGTTAGCGTTGGCCAGAATAGCACAGATGAGTGATTACGTGTGCCTGTGCTTATGCAATGTCTGAAACTTCCCTCCGCCTGTCTCTATCCCCAGGACGCTGGCAGGCTTTTTTGGCAGTCTCAGGAGAGTTGTCTTCGCACCGCACAGTGCACTCCCTCAGTATATCCAATTAATTAAATTGCAGTGCTGCAAGTGAAAGAGGCTTTGTTTGCGCATTAGCGTTTGAGGGATGTGGACTGGGAAGATGCTGCGCAGGGGTGCGTGTGTATGTATTGGCTGGAGGCGTTGGCTAGAGCTCCCTTCTGTTTGTAGTGCCAGAAACTCGCATTGCCTGGTGGGAGTAATCTTGTAATTAATCTTTAAAACAGGATGAAACTCCTCCTTTCCTTTAAATGCTTCCTCTCATTCCTTTCTGTCAGCTGTTTAAATGTTTTTCTTTCTCAAACTAAAAAAAAGTAAGGAAGCTTTTTTCTAACATAAAATAAGAGCCCAATTTACCTTGTTCTCTCTGTGTGTTTGAATGGGGTTGCATATTACATGCTTGTGTTTGTGCTCTTTCTCAGGTTTAAAGCAAGGATAAAGTAACTTGCCTGTGGTATCTCTGCTGTGGGCAGCTTTCTGCTGCTGCAAACTTGGCATTTGGAAAGGACGATAGGCCATGGAGGAGATGCCCAGACACGTGCAGCTTTGCTAAGTAGGGGACATTGTAAAAGAGGCTTGGAAATGAGCAACTGCTAAATGACTTCTTTTGAAGTCAGTCCCTCTGCATGGAAGCTCCCTTTTAATTCCCCCACACACCCTGGCATTCTCCTTGCTTGGGCTTGTGGGGAATCTGCCATCACTGCTGAAATCAGCCGTCTATCAGATGTGGTTTGTTTGGAAATTAAACATGGACTCTGAAAATGATCACAACGCTGTGTGCTTGTGAGCCCTCACAGTTTGTTGCAGGTGTTTGCTTGTGCTTTGGCATGACTGCAGCTGCCCCTCCATTCCTGAGAAACAGATCGGTATCAAAAGGATAGGGGATAGTTTGCACACGTGGGTGTTGCTGGGTGTTTGTGTTTTTGATCTCTTTGACTGAGAAACCCTGAAGTCCAATGCAAGCCTGCCAAATTTTTCTTCTGCGACCCTCTCCCAGCTCTGTTGAGGCTCAGCTCTCGGGGTAATGGCAAGTGGTAGGGGCTCACTCTCCCAGCCGGTGCTAGGGTGTCTGCTGCCCTCACCGGCCCAGCTCGGGCACGGGGAGGAAAGTTGACTGACTCATGCAGTAGGGCTTGAGAACCCAGCCTTAAAAATAAAGGATGGGAAAAGGCTTTCAATGGGCTAGTGCTGCGGGATGTGCCAGCCGCTTGGAGTTTATCGAATGCTGTGTTTGGAGCTTGCTTGTGAATGGGTGGGTTGTGTCTAACGCGAACAACCTTTGGTCTTAAATCTAGGTTCTTGAACTGTGTTCCCCGGCTGCCTTCCTGATAAGGATATCGAGTTATCTGGAATACAGGAATGCAAAGCAGCATCAGCAGGTTTCCCAACTCCGTGTTTCTGTTGGGTTCTCCAGAACATGCTGCCACTGTAGTAAACAGCCTTGTTTTGCTGCAAGAAGGCCAAAGGAAAGAATTAGGATTAATTAGTTTAGCCTTATGTAAATCATGGGCTATAGAACTTCCCAGATTGTTTCCTGTTTGAGTTCCTGCATATCTTTGTAGGGAAACCTCCAGTCTTCAATTAAGAATGGCTTGGGTCAAAGAATTCATGCTGTTCCTTCATGATTGATTGTTCTCCCTGATTTTAATATTGTGTCCCTTTATAACCACGATGAATGGATCTGGCTTCAGCTTGTAATCTTAGCTGCAAGCTGGTAGAGCTGTTCTTTAAGTCTTACTCTCTGTTTCAGTACCTAAAGAAAGTTCACGTTCTGCATTCGTTTCCTCTTTGACAGGCTGAATACATTGGTTTCTTCTTTTGTTATTTGCTTTTATTTTGAGGCAGGATTTCGAGCTCCACAGTGATTCTTGTGATTCTTCGAACTTTCTCCAGTTGTTCAACGTCCTTTTTTTGGAATTTGGCGGTGTAAGATCGGAGCCTGGCTGTGGCCAGTAGCAGCTGCGTCCACCATGAGCATGGAGAAAATGCTTCACAGCCCTCTGTTTTCTGAAGTTTTCAAACCCATGTACTCTGGGTTGTGCAGCGGACACAGACTTGTGCAGCGGGTTGTGCGATTGGCATGAGGCTGTAGTGCAAAACTGTAGCTGGGGATTGAGCCTTACAGGGCGACTTGTTTTAAATATGAAACCTCATTTAAGAAAAAAAACAACAAAAAAAACCCCTAAATAAAGAAAAAAGGCAAGATTTCAGCAGTACCATTACCTCCCTGCTGTTCTTTGGTTGTGTGAGCCCGGCACTGGCCCTGCAGCACGGGATGGTCATGCGAGGGTCCCCAGAGCTGGGCTGTTCCTGTGACTGTGTGAGACCCCCGTGCTCCAGCCAAGGGGCTCAAGCTGGGGTGCAGCAAGAGGTCTCTCGCACTCAGAGTGTGAACACGCATCTGCAGTAGTTCCTTCCCAGGCCCTCCTTTGTGCGCCCAGCGCTTGCAGTACCTGTCCCACAGGTGCTCCTTCAGCCACATCTCTCCCAGGGTCCCAAGTCTTTTTTGAGATCTCTGCTTCTGATTGTCAGTCACCTGAGTGTGACTTGGGGCCTTTTGTTTGCAGCAATAAGTTGTTGTTTTTTTTTTTTTTACCCTCAGCTTTATTTAAAACATGTCACTTGTTTATGGCTGCTTACCAAGTACTCTGTGTTTTGGTTTTGTGACCTGACCTTTTTATTACTCGCTGCTCCTGCTGGTGCTGCGTTATCTGCAAACTTCAGTGGTGGTGACTTTTCTTCCCAGGTCATTGATAAAATATTAGAGTCTGGGGCCAAGAACTGATCCCTGTGGGAACCCACTGAAAACGTGTGGTGCAATCAACTGATTTGTGTTTTGCATCTGGAGATTTGTTATTTCTCTGTCACGCTGAATGTGGCCTGTTGACTTCATATCACTCTGGCTTTGTTTCGTATAGCACCAAGCCAGTTGCCTTATGAGAGACAAAGTGTATTAAGTTTGTAATATTATTACAAAAAGAGATAAAATTTGAGAAGCCAGATTATCAGTTATTGTGGAATTATAAGGATAAATTAGATTTCTCTTCCTTTTGTTCTTGGACTCTAACTACTCTCTTCCCGTCTCCATCTCTTCCCTTAGTCAGGAATGAACAGTAGGTAGGTTAACTTGCTGTTACTTTGGTTGCCTTGTTTACACTTAAATATTTTCATATTTTCCAGTCCATCACTATTGTCTCATACTGAAAATAGTTTCAAGAGCTCCTTAGAAGCTCTGTTTAGACTTTTCAGATGGAGATTTTCTAGGTCTGCTAATTAAAATGGCTAGCTTTGAGTAGCTGTTTTTATATTCTCTTCTATTATTGTTGGGATGAAAATCATTTCATTACCATCCTGTGGGATGGCTGTATCATCTGTTCTCATATAAAGAGCAGTAATTCAGAACCGCCCCCTCCCAGGAATATTCAATGAAACATTTTGATCTTCCTCCCTCCCCCCCCCCATAACTACAGCCAAGCGATGGTCTGATCTATGATTAACATTCTTCTGGGTCCTGACAAGCTCAGAAGCAATCTTTTTTCCCTCTGAATTGTATCTTCTATTAACTCTTTCTTGTTTTCTAGGTTCTGATTTATGTTAATTCTCATTAATTTTTCTTTTCTTCCAGTAGCCCAAATATGTAACACTTACAAGTTTCCGTGGTAAGCAGGGTTGTTTGCCCAGTGTGGCTTTCTCTTCACCTGCCGTGGTGAGATGGCAGGGGTTTTGTTTTTGGTTTTGAGGCATGTGCTGAAATGTTCATAGATGATTTGCAATCAACATTGATGCTTTCTTGGTTAAAGACCTTTTCTCAGGTTCTTTTGATCCTCTGTTTTATGGGGGCAGCTTGAAGAGCTTGACCATCTCTTTAGGACTGCAGAGCATGGGCTGGAGGAAGTGTTTGTTGCAGGAGAAGGGTAGGGCTGCGCTGCCCAGTGTCTCACTGGCACCGCTCCTGCAGCAGCATGCCTCAATCTTGCTGACTCGGGGACGCAGGAATCTAGTGCTGGGCCCTATTGAGCCTCCTTTCCTTCTTGAACCTGCCTTTCGGGTGGGGAAGAATAAATGAGGGTAAGTCCATAGCAGTTGCGAGAATGACCACTTTAGGATGGGCAGTTTTAAATGGCAAGGCACAAAATCAGTGACACTTGGCAAAAATAGACAACTGGGGATGGAGAGGAAGTTCTTGCACAACCTTGGTATGCTGGTTATCTTTCACAGGTTTATTTTATCCCTTTCCAAGCACTGTGACTTTCCCTCCCCGTCCCATTGCTTTCCCTCTGCACCCTTGTTCTTCTGGCTCTGCTCCTTCAGGATCTTTACCTGCAGCTTGCGGCTTCCTTCCCGATTCCACTGATGATCTTTAGGCCCTGCAAGGTGTTGAGTAGCTTAGGCCTCTCTTTCACCTGCTTGGGAACAAAGGTCTGGAAACGGAAGGTACAGAGGAGGAGGGGGATGCTCTGCATGGGGGAGGGTTAGCTAAAGAAGCTGAAATGCCTGTTCACAGCCAAATGAAGGCAAAGCAGGTTTGAAAGTCTCACCTGTATTATGAGGACTCGTGAAGGGAGAGAGCCAGCACACATATTACTAAATAAGCTGTTCCACTAGTCCCTGTATCTCTGAAAGAAGCATAGAGGAGAACTAAACACACAGCTTTGGTTTTTGTTTTTGTTTAAGATCTTGTCTTAGGATACAGATGTTTCCATCTACTGCTATGTTGGGTCCTGAACCTTAATCCAGTACCGCTCCTATTTTTTATTTTTTTTTAATAAAGTTGACTGAAGTAATGTTTTTTGGTGCTGTGACAAAAGGCTTGTCACAGGAAATTGGAATACCAGCTTTCAAGTATGGGGTGCCTTAAAATAATTTGTCTAGACGATGCTACGCATACTTTTGAGTATGTATTTACTTGATCTTGTTCATGTCCTGTCTCCTTGTTTCCTTTCTCTCTACAGCTTTCAGTAGAGCTTCAAAATGAAACTGGTCTGCCTTTGACACGAGTAAAAACCAAGTGACTCCCACGGCTCTCGTCGTGACATAAAATGAAATGCATCTTTCCTCAGAGGGAGGGTGCCAAAGTACCGGTGCTGATGGAGTTACTGGTCCATACAAAATGAGGTGTCAAAACAATTTCTGTGGGTTTTTCTGCAGAATTAAGGCTGTACAAGTGCAATGTGGGGTCTTGAAGTATCCATCTCGTGGTACAGAGGACCACGGGAGGCGGTTTCAAAAGGCAAAGCTTTTTACCATGGGATGGGTTTGGACAGGGCTGGCTCATCCAAAGCAGCTCTAGTGTCACGGCTTCAGGTACAAGGTAGAGGACATTCTTCCCTGGTGTTGTCGTCAACAAATACTATTGCTCTGCTCTTCCTTAGCTTCCTGGGGCAGTAGCTGGTTTGACATGAAGCATGCTGCAAAGTTGCAAGCTGGAAGTGTTTTGACAGTTTAGGATGGGAAGGCTTTGATTATACCTGCTGTTGGCAAAGTATCAGCTCTGTATGCATCCACACTGTTTGGGCCTAGTGCAAATTTATGGGAAGGATGAGAGGTATGTCAGATCAAAACCCAGGATGTTTCTACTGAAAGCAAGGTGTAGGACTTACTGGAAAGGTGTTCTTTCATGTAGTTGTTTGCTCCACTATCTGGTGAGATCACGTGCTGGAACAGGATTTGATATCAAGCTGACTTTTTTAGTGCATAGCGCTTAATGTGTAATGCTCATTGACAGAAACACTGAATACAAAGTCCTGCCAGTGTTGTTTCTCTTTCTGCCCTGATAGTAGATATTTGTCTGATAGAGGGGGCAACAGTTTCTGCTGGGCACAGTCTAAAACCCATGGCAACTGAGGTCATTGCTAGCCAAAGGCTGCTGATCCTTGAGCTCTGAATCAGGCAGGGGAGTTCATCTTCCAGGTAAGGTGATATGACCTATGGATTTCTTCACACTTGTTTTGCAAAACCACTCTATTTTTTTTTCTCCTTCCCTTGTGTTCAAGCACCTGTCTCTTGAGTTCAAGAAAAGGTTGTATGTGTGTGGTGTGTTTTTTCTTTTTAAAACTTTACATGCATCTGTGATTTTAACCATTATGTCTGTGAATATTCGGCAGCATTTATAAAAGCTAATTCGTATTTTCCATAATCAACTCAGGGAGTCTGCATTTAGGCACTTGAAGAGTCAGACTGACTCTTCAAAAATTAAGAGCACTTAAATATTTAGAAGCTCAAGTTTGTGTCCTTTCTTTTCAAGCCTCACCTTCCATGCTTGTACTCTTAAAAACAAACAAAAAACTCAGCAGAAACCCCCCCAGTACTGAAAATAAATCTGTAAAACAAAACCTACTAACTCTTTAGTGAAGTAAAATGCCCAATCTCTCCTTAAGCTGCCAATACTGATAGTAAACCTTACTTACTTTGTAGTAACCAGACAGCTTTAATTAAAGAGCTGAATTTTGATGGATGGTGTGTAGGTTTGCAGCCAGCGTTAGGAAAAAGAAGGAACGATCGCTCCTGCAAGCTGGAGCCCTGCCGTTTAAACTTTGCAGCTATTAAAGAAATAATGTTGAAGACAAAGAAGAAAATAGCAATTTTTATTTTAAATGTCAAGTGTCCTGTCAGTCAGGAGTGGCAAGCCAGAGCATGCAGCAAGCGCTGCTGACAGAGCAAAAGTTGTTATTTCCTACCTACACTGCTCAGACTAATTTAAGATCCTCCTTTGAAAGGTACTGGTTTGGTCCTCAGGGAGGAGGCTGTTGCAAACACTTTAAACATGAAACAGCTGAGCTGCAGAGCATCTGCGTTCTGTGGGAGGCCCCCTGCACTAATGGGAACCTAGACGAGAAATTACGATTTTGTTGGGCTCTCCTAACAGCATTCCAGTACAGCGTGCCCACTGGGATGGTTATGTTTCTGGGAGGTTGTGCCCATGGGCAGAGGCTGGCAGCTTCAAGTGTTGCTTAACATGTAGGAACTGTGATGAGACCTTGCAGGGTGAGCAGATGAGCGAACTGACGCTGGCCTGCCGGGCAGGCTACAGCATCTCTGTTTCAAGTAACAGTCCCTGAATTGCGTGGTGCTAGTCATCCTTGAGGAGGGGGTTTTGTCTCCTTGTAGGCCAGCTGGACAATCCCTGTGACTTCTGACTTCTCTCCATGGTTATCCTTTCCTCCTTCCTGTTATAGCTGTAAAGTCATCTGGGAGTTGGACTTGATGATCCTTATGGGTCCCTTCCAACTTGAGATATTCTACGATCTCTAAAATGGGTGCAAGACTAGTGGATTCTGTTTAAAACACAGGAATCGTGCTGGCTGTGCCCTTTACAAAGGGCTTACCTGCACCCTTCGACAAGGGATGCTGTTGCATGAGGACTGACATGAATTTTCCTTAATTTCATCCCCTCCCATTTCCATGGTGAGGGAACATGGTAAATGAAACCAAGTGCAGCGCGCCCAAATGTTGTAAAACGCTGCTATAACTTTAAGATTGATCTGCATGCATTGAAGAAGAAACTGGAGTAACTGTTTTCTTTCAGAAGTGGCCATAAGTTAAACCAGCTGTGCAAAACCAAAATGTGTTATCCTTGCTGCTGAGCTCTTGAGCAGCAAACAAGACCATAAATGCACACTGGTGAATTGTAACATTTGTACTAAAATGTTTCAACTTGTCTGAAAACTTTCTTTCACTGCTTATTTTTTGGCTAAACGCTGGGTGGTTACCCAGAAGACACTAGTTAGATGTAAAACTTTCAGTAAATGCAAGTTCCTTCCAAAGAGCCTGTAGATGTACCTGGGGCGTAACCCAGCAAATTAGTATTATCTCACAACAAATATTTATAACTGGCATTGCATGCCTGGAGCATAGCTGGGGCAAAAAAATCCCCCACCAAACAAAAAAATCCCCCACCAAACAAAAAAATAACTGTGTCTGTTCCTTTCTTCACTAGATAGTTTTAAAAAACATAACTGGTCTCTTTAAGTTTTTTGCCTGGGTGCCAAAAATCATCAGAGACACCAATGACTAAGTTGTGGAAGCTGAGCTACCTTCTCTGTCTAGTGTGAGTCACAGTGGCTGGAGGTGTCAGGGAGAGGCTTGCCCCTGCTCTTGGTAGTTTGGAGGCTCGTGAAAGGCAGACCTGTTGGTCAGGCTTGTCTTGCAGCCTCTACAATCACTGGTGGTAAAGAATTGTGACCCTGCTGCTCACTGGGTGAAGGGCACGGGGAGAAGTGATGGAGAGTTTCAGTTTTCTGTGGTTCTGCCGCTCAAGCTGGCAGCCGAAGAGCTGACTTATGAGACAAATGAAGTGCATACCAGTGAGCCTGGTGTAAGAGGCAAAAAAAATAAGGGGAGGGGGGTAGTAGCCAAGACAAAAGAACAAATGCATCTGACCTGAGAGCATAATCCAGACGCTTGCTTGCAACACAGAATTAATAATGTATTTTGAGGTCTCAGCCAGAGACCCAGATGGGGGGAGCCTTGTTGAAGGGCTTCCAGCTCGCTGACTCACTGCTCTGGAGCTCTGGCCCCCGTGACTCACTCCTCTCTGACTTTGGCTCTTTTGGGGAGCGGGTGGGAAATAGCAAAACATGCGCCCAGCCTATTGAAAAGTTAGGCTGGATCCAAGAACTATGCACTGGGGGAAGGGCAGGGGAATGTGAGAAGGATTTTCCTATTTTATATGACTCCCAAGAGGCTTGGGCTAGGAATGAGCAATAGCATCCTTTTCTTTGCTTGCAGACAGTGGGCTTAAGAGACACTGAACTTCATCATTGTTTCTCATCCTTGCCTCAGCTGCACAAGGGCTTCTTTTTTTTTCTTTCAACCCGTATTTAGTCCTAGTTACTATAGAGTTTAATTTTGGTTTTAATTCTCTTTTTAAATCCAAAATACGTTTTTTTTTTTGGGGGGGAGTGGTGTTAAGGAAAGTGAAAGAATATTTTGAAACAAGGAAAGGCAAAGGAGTAAATGTGGTTCTTGAAAAATCCCCCCGATTAGTTAAAAATAAATACATGTCATCTTTGCTCGTTGTGGGTTGGAAATACTTGAGTGTCTGCAGTGGAAGTGTGTGCATGCATGTGTGCATAATGGGGTGGATTATAAGATTTGCTCAGCATGAACTTCAGCATTTCCAGCTGTGTAACCTGAGCAAGTTGAGAAGATGGGCAGATTTAATTACCTTGTAAATCTATTAGCTCTGAATTTCCTGGCATTTGTTTTGCTGATGACATAACCTGAATGTTATTCATGTAGTGGATTTTTTTAATCTGTCCAATTTTTTTTTTTAAAATGCTTAAAATGAGTAATTGCTGGTGTGAGACTCCAAACGATCATATCTGCTGTTATGGTGGATCTCTTTGCTGTTTTCAAAAACGAATTTCATGTTACTCTTCATATCCTCCTGCAAATGAGGTCATTTCAGTGTAGCTAATGACTAGACAGTAGAGAATTTTATAGTAGAGTAAAATAATTGAGCAACTATTTCTCTGTGTCTTGGTTTTGATTTTTACACTGTAGAAGATAAACACTTAGAAATCTGAGGTTCCCTCTGTTTGCCCTTGGCGTGTAAATAAGCCAGGGTAGTGTAAATCTGTCTACCGTGTTATCAGTATGTTTTAGGTGTGACTTGGGGAACTGTTTACAGTCCACAGTCTCTCTGTTCTCTGCTATGGCTGCATCTAAGACGTTTTTCCGGCCATCAGAAAGCTCTTCCAGCTATTTTGGTCCTTCGTCAGGCTGAGAGGGAGGAGCTCTGTGTCCTGTTTTAAGAGTGAGCAGTTAGATGTGTCTGCAGTCACATGCTCAATACTGTGGTCTGTCCTCTTAGCAAATCAGATTTTAGCCATTTCAGATGTGGTTGCATTACTTTTTTCAAATATTTGCTGCCAAATATAGTTGGTTCCCCCTCACCCAAATTAATGCATACCAAAGGTAGGCACCCTGGTATATCAGACTGTATAGGGTGCAGCCTTCTGCTCTTCCACTCTTTCTCCCTGTGGGGATGTTGGTGAATGACTCTGTGGGGTTGGTCTTGTCTCTCTTTCAGCCCCCATCTTTGGAATCAATCTTATGGAAAAATACTGTATTGCTGACAGGCTGTCCTTCATTTCTCATCCTTGTACGAGCAATGCAGCAGGAGCTTGGATCTGTGCCTCATAGCAGTGATGTATCAATGCACCCCATGGCAGTAGAGGAGGTCTTCTGTTCCCTCCAGGGCAAATGTGGGTGAATTGCAGAGGTGAGGCTACAGGAGATCCATTGGTAGCTCTTCTCAAAGCTGACAAAGATGGGTACCATGCAATACAAGCCGTGGCTGAGTTTGGAGAAGAGTGAGTGGTAGCCAGCTTCCCTGCTGCAAGCATAAAGGATTTGTAGAAAGGGAATAAGTTGAGAGAAGTGATGTACCTGAAAATCTGCAGAATTTGTGTTTGAGTCTGAAAATTAACTGATGCCCAAGTACCAAGTGAGTACTGAGAACAGTTGTCTTGGTTGTCGGAAGCTGTCGTACACTGACACCTCCAATCCATTGCCGATGAACTTGCAACAGGAAAGTCAGCAGCACCATCAGCAACATGTCTGGGAAGAAAACACCTGCCTTGAGGAAGCTTTCTAACCTGTGTCTTGGGGTGTAACCTTGGGGTTGGGCATGCAGAAAGTCACAGACTTCTCTGCTGCATTGTCATCATTGGTAGGCTTGTGTGTGCAGTCCTCCATGAGCAGCATCTCTAGACATGGTCCTTCATTAGCTAAAAAGGGCAGGTCTCTGCTCCAAGCCCTTACGGGTAGATGCTGCACTTGCAAACCCAGGCAGAGCTGATAGTGAGGTGCATGATGCCTTTTACAGCTCTTGCTGTGCAGTCAATTCTAGAGCTCAACCCATGAAGGCTGACCAGCGTGTAAGTGCCATCTTTAACAACTGGTGCCTTGCCTGGATGCCCCAGAGCTTGAAGCCTTTAGTTAGCAGCTGTGACTCCTACTCAGACCTCCTCAGCTACCATGTAAGCAGTGCCAGATGTCTGTGAAATGTGTGCTTAGTTCCTTGAAGAGGAGATGGTATCTATCTCCACGTAGCCACACTTCTTGATCTGTTTGATCCTATTAACTAGAAATGCTTCTATCTTTTGTGATATTTTGTGTTTTAACTCCTACGCACCTTTGTTTACGCAAACCACAAAAGAGCTGCTGAAGAAATTACTCCCTTTTCTCCCTGTTATCTTAATGTGAGAGGAAATTTGGGGGGGGGGGGGGAANATGCCTGTGGTACACGTTTACTTCCCCACAGTTGGGGGCTGGTTTGTGGTCTCCCCTTTCTTCCTTTTTTCCTCCTTTTCTCCAGGACCACTGCCTTGTACGTTACATGCACTCTGATTCCTTTGATGCAGAAGTAAGGGTGCAGCCCTTCCACTCCACCCCCCATTATTGTTGCTCAAGCCTTATAAGAGATAAATATCAGGCAGTTTTGTACCTATGGGTAGATGGTGGGCTTCATTTTTATCCCATGAGTGCCTGTTGAGTAGAAGGGATGCTCCCACCTGGGCAGTTCCTCTTGTGGCGGGGGGGGTTGGTTCCTCGGGGGGGGGGGGANTTGATCCCTCGAGGGTGGGGGGACCTCAGTGCGAGCCAGGAGGGAGCCATTAACTCCCAGGAGGGGAATATCCTGAATTCGTGGGTGATTCTTGCGCTGGCATGTTGCATGTAGGCTGGCTTACCCTGGGCTGCTTGGAGAGCAGGGCTTGTTTTGCCGTGTGCCAGGGTGCTGCCGCTGCAGCTCCCTTCTGGGGTGGCCCTGCTGGAAAGGGTGGATTGTGCTGCTGCTGCAGTCTGTGTGGGACTTTGTCGTGGTTTAGCCCCACTCGGCAACTAAGCACCACGCAGCCGCTCGCTCACCCTTCCCCTCCCCGGTGGGATGGGGGAGAGAATCGGAAGGGCAAGAGTAAGAAAACCCACGGGTTGAGATAAGAACAGTTTAATAATTGAAATAAAATAATAATAATAGTAATAATAATAATAATGATAATAATAATAATAATAATTGTAATGAAAAGGAGAATGAGAGAGACAAACAAAACCCAGGGAAAAGAAAACAAGTGATGCAACCGCTCACCACCCGCCGACCGACACCCAGCCAGTCCCTGAGCAGCGATCGCTGCCCCCCGGCTAACTCCCCTCGGTTTATATACTGAGCATGACGTCATATGGTATGGAATAGCCCTTTGGTCGATTTGGATCAACTATCTTGGGCTGTGCCCCCTCCCAACTTCTTGTGCACCTGGCAGAGCATGGGAAGCTGAAAAAGAAAGTCCTTGACTAGTCTAAGCATTACTTAGCAACAACTAAAACATCAGTGTGTTATCAGCATTCTTCTCATACTAAATCCAAAACACAGCACTATGCCAGCTACTAGGAAGAAAAGTAACTCTAACTCAGCTGAAACCAGGACAGACTTGCAGCTGACACAGTGCGTTTTCCAGGCTCAGCAAAGCCTGTCAGTTGTTTAATAATTTAAATCTAGTTATGAAGTGTCATTTGGGGCTCTTGACTTCTCTTCCTTCCTTTTTTAGTGAGTTCTTAGAAAGTGAATTTTCTGAACACGACTGTTTCATTTTTAGTCATGATAATGTCACATCTTTAGACAACTGGGGCTAGCGCTGCTCTCGTCTGGCTTCAGGTCATCTCATGGAGAAGTCAGCACTGCCATGCACATAGCAAAACCCAAGTCTCTGTTTCACTTCAGGGATGTTCATTTGATCAGACAAGAAAGAAAAAAAAAACCTCGTCCCTTAGGCAGAGCTGGAGAAAAGGGCCTTTGTCTGGCAGGAACAAGCAGATGCTGTGGAGGGCTGCAGCCCGCGGCCCAGCTGGTCTGCAGCCAAATACTACTTTCTAAGAGCTATCCAAAATCCGCTGTGCACCCAGATGTAAGAGCTGTCCTCTGTTTGCTTACTGCGGGGTGATGTCTGTAGGTGTTTTGTGTTCCCCAAAAGCACCTGGGTTATGGGCGGGAGCAAATGTCCAACCAGATTGGTGGTGAAACTCCACGGGGCTGCAACTTACTTTCTCTCGGTAAACAGGAGCGCTGCTGTTTTGTTTGTCTTTGCAAGGTTCTGGGGGAAGGGGAAGTGAAAGATAAGGTTACGTCTGTCCTAAATCCATGACTTTTTACAGAGGTTAAAATCCCAGCTGAACGCATCTCTTTGCTATGTAGAAAGAATAGTTTAATAATTCAAGCAGACTCCTTGTACCAACACATGTCTGCAACTAGTGCTGTGGCTGCCAGTGGGGCGTGAGGATAGCAGGAAGCTGGCAAGGGAGCTGTCTACAGAGGTATTAAAAACAAAAAAAGAAAAGAAGAAAAAAAGACACATTTTCAATGCAAGTGCTCTTTTCTCTTTCTTTTTTTTTTTTTTGAAGGTGAACTCTCTGGGTGAAAGATGTCAAGCTGAAAGCCACAGGCAAAGAATTTCTTTCTTTTGCAAGCAACTATACATGCAGGTTCTAAGGGTAAAATTCTCAGTTTCCTCCCTAAATTGCCTTTTCCTGTTCCTGAGTGCAGGAGTGGTTGCTGCCGTATCAGAATTGAGGGTTATTCTGTGGCTTTCCAGCTCTGGAAGTGGCTGATGACCACTAAGGTGTACGTGGAAGCAGAGAGGGGAGTGCGGAGAGGAGGAGGAGGAGGGTTGGCAATGGGAGAACATGCTTCGAAAAGACAGAGGGAGCAGCTTAGGTGTAGGTGGAAGTTTTGAGGAGCTGGAGGCCTAACTGCTTACAGATGGTTTCTGCTGTAGCTGCTGCTCAGATGCCTTTTATTTTTTAATTCTCTAGGCAAATGGAGCTGCTTTCAATGAGACAATTGTTTTCTTAAGAAAAAAAAAAAATCAAAGCGAGCTAGCTTTAAGCGTTCACTGTAGTAGAGATGTGTATAACATATGAAAGATTCCTGTAAATCAAGTGGTGGTGTTTTTTGTAATCACTGAGTGAGGAGAAGTCCAGATCCCTAAAATTCCCTGAGTTCAGTAGCTGTGCAGTCTGACCTGTGGCAATTGTTCGAGGCTTCTCTGTTGACTGGTATTCAAAGTTATATCACAGGCCATTAAAAATAAGATTAAAAATTAAAGTGAAACGAGAATAATTTAAAAACCTGATTGATCATTTATTTACTATCAGACAATTCTGTTGTAAATGCACATTCTTTTCTTCCTCACAGCTGCATGTGAAAAAGAGAAAGCACAAACGATGAACACGTTGAACATCCTTCCGCACCTCAAGGTCCTCTTTCTCTCTGGTTTTGGGAAGTTGAATATTTGTTTCCTTCTTTACTTTTCTTGAAGCGGTTTTAGGAAAATTCCTCATTCAGAAAGGGGGGGAAAAAATCTAGCATACTTAACTTTAATCAAATGGAAGGAGTAAAATAATATTTGATATGAATTCCTTCCATATCAAAGCAATAATAGACAGAAGGCTAATTTGTGAATTTGCCAAAAACAGCTGAGTAGCCTGTGGTCATTTTGTCTTTCAGTTGAGTCTGTTAAATTAGAACATCTAAATAGCGTCAGACTAAGTTAACACTTAGGTATGGTATTTTCAAGAACGACATCCTCGGATTGGATGACGCTGGTGATAAAAGTAGCTGTGTGTAGAAACCAGGGCACAAATATTGTAGCAGCCCTATTTCAGCATCTGCTAGTCATCAGTCAGAATAATGCACGCAAGAATTAGAAAGAGGGAAATGTTCTAGCCAGCTTTGGGAAAATATGCAAACAAATATAATTGACTCTCGCCATTAGCCCAAATGAAAAGAAGTGTGTAGACTGTGGGGCAAAAATTATCCCTAACAAAGGCACTACATTTTTATAGGTTCATCCTTGACTTCTGTCATGGTTGGGAAACATTTCTGTCCCTTGTGTACAATTTAATGACTGCCTACCCTGTTCTACTCAGTGTCTTTACTGATGCACCAGGGTGTTCAACTAGTCTTGAGCATCCTTTTTCTTTCTTCTTTGCGTGGTGGGGAATTGTAGTTTATACTTTTATCCTTGCAGATGTTGGGAGGCAGCCCTGGATGTGAAGTGCTAGTGAGTCCTTGGGTATCAAAATTAAAATAAACAAGGGTTTCTAAGGTGGTCATGACCCTCTTGCTGAGTCATCTGAGAGTTTGATTAGTAGTGTTATCATTTACAGTAAGTAAATATGAGGCTACAAATCTGTTTTGCCATTTGTAAAGGCTTTACTTTAGCTAGCTTGCCATTCCAGCATAGCAACTGTGGGCCTCTGTTTATTGCCTTATGTTTAGTAAATATTTTCTTTTCGTTAGTGTCAGTCAGAATTGACTGAAGCCTTATTAATTTTGAAAGAAGGCACAGTTAGCATTCGTGAGCATCTTGGAAGAAGCACTCGAACTTCCAGGGGACTCTGTGAGAGCCGGCTGTGCTCAGTGTTTTCCAGCATCAGGCTTCAAGGCCACAGTGCGTGCACGGGGGTGTGAGCACACCACTTCCCTCATGGGTTTATACGATATTGACTTGTGTAATTCTTAATTTAGCCTACAGGAAGCCAGATCTTGAATTTCAGTGTTTGTTTCCGCAGGAGAGAGCAAGACGAAGAGCCAAGATCAATACTGCTTGCAAAAACAGAGCAAATCAAACAGACTTAGACTTTTGTAGGATCATGCCCCAATAGACAAAGACTCCTATATAAAATGCTAGATAATGCCTGATTGTTCGGAAAAGCTCATTACAATTCACTGTACAAATATTTTTGTACAAAAATGGAATTCTTTGTGTGAATGAGATGAGCAGGGATGGTTTCTTGCAGTGCAGTTTCTTGGTCTGTCAAAGATGTAGTCTTCTGACACTGGAAACAAAACCAAGAAGAGTTGCAGTGTTTTTGGCTATTGATGGGAGCTGCATTGGAGTCTCAAGGAGGTAGATTGCAAGATTTGGTTTGTGCTCGTTTTGAATAAGAAACAAACACAGAGTTATCCTACTACATACAGCCATAACATGGGCTGTCAATGTAATGAATTCAGTGTAATAGATAAAGTGGTAATCAGTACTGGCTGTCAGGAGCTTTAGCTCTGGGGCCTAGAAGCTGGATATGGGCTCCAGTCCTAGGTGGAATACAACTTCTGAAATAGATACATAAATCAGCCAGGAAACCTGTTTTATAGCAAATGTGTTAATTGCTTGGCTGGGGACGTGTATGGACCCATTTTCCTAGAGCATACTGTATGCTCTGCACAGCTGAAATAGTCGTATGTGGTGTCGGAGTCTGTGTCTGAGTGTTTCCTTTTTTTTCTCTGCTTCAGTGAACATTAACCCAATATATTCTACTCCACACACAAAGTGTTCTGGTGATAAATCCTGCAGGATCTTTCATGCTCTCTGGGTGAAATGTGCTTTCCCGTTTTTGGTGGCATGCTGTAGTGAGTACCTTTGGGGGTGGGGGAGGAGGCTGCTTCAGGACACGACTGCCATGCTTCTATTTTCCATTTTCGTTGCAAGTTAATCACAGGCTCTTTTGTTGTAACGTATGCCTCTCAGAGGACTTTTGTTCTAGCTATAGCTCTTCAGCTTGAAGTACTGATTGGAGGAGGAGGTCATTAAGCAGGGCTGGTAGATCCTGCCGCTGAGTGGCATGGATGCCTGGTGCAGATACCGGAATTGTTCTGATCAATGCTCTCCTTTTGTTGGCATGACAGACAGGCAAGGAAATAACCTTTTTCCCCCCTTTTTATCTCTGCAGCACTTCACAGAGTTTCTGGATGAGTTTTCACCCGATGTCCTAGGCCAGCTCTTGAATGATCCCTTCTTGTCTGAGAAGAATGAAATAATGGAGGTGGAACTCTCTCCGGCATCCCCAGCACCCCTCATCCAGGCAGAACACAGCTACTCCCTCTGCGGGGACTCTCGACCCCAGTCTCCCTTGACCCACATCTCAACTGATGACAACTTTAATGAAGGTACTATGCACTGAGCCCTTGGTCATTTGTCATGATGATGCAGTAATGAAATGTTCCTGGTGGGGTGATGATGCACTAAGGATGCATGTGAATGGTCTTTGCTAATTGATATACCTACAATGAAATCACAGAAGGGATTTGTTTGTTTTAAGTCTGCAGGCATCGTGAATAAAGAAACTTGTTCATGGACAGGGAAATTGTGCTCAGCAGAAGCACAATTTTGCACTGTAAACATTTTGAATTAGAAGTAAAGTGCCCACCAAAAAGAAATAGGAGACGGGCCAGAAATACACTTGTTTCCACGTATCTGGATCTGTGGTTGCTGAAGATAAATGGAGACTGATAACCACATGAATCAAATGAGGACCACCACAAAGTATGGGTACTGTAGAACATGACATGTAAGGAAAGGGTGAGGTAGGTTTTGTTTGGTCTTCTGGAGAAAAGGCAGAGGAGAGATCTTCTTGCTGTCTATGGCTATCTGATGAAAGGGTACAGAGAAGACAAAGCTGGACTCCTCTGAGATACACAGTGCTAGCTCAAGAGGTAATGGTTGCAAGTTGCAAGAAAAGAAATTCCAGTTGGGTGTTAGGAAAATCATTTTCACTGTGAGAGTGGGTCAGACATTTGAACAGGTGTCCAGAGAGGCTGTGAAGTCTTCATCCGTGGAGATATTCAAAGCTGAGCTAGGCAAGGCCCTGAGCAACCTGATCCAAATTGGCCATACTCTGAATGAGGAGTTGGGCAAGATGGTCTCCAGAGGTCCCTTCAAAGCCACATAATTTCAGGTTTATTAAAAACAAACAAACCAACCTTTTAAACTACACTTTTTTTTTTCAGTAGTGAGTATCTGGAGCTTTCTGGTATCCCAAAATGAAAATCAGGTCATCTTATTTATGTTTCTAAATACACATGTAGGAATGTAACTTCAGGTGCTGCCCCAGTCTTAAAACCTGTCTTGCTGAAGTCCTAGGGTTTTTTTCCTTTTTAGAAAATTAAAAAAAAGGCAAAGAAGAAAATAATGCCCATCAAGAAGTCGTTGGTGATCTTGTAAAGACGTAGCTGCAATTTTATAGATTCTGTAGCTGTGGGGAGATGGTGATGCATAGAAAATGGTGAAAACCAACAGCATTTTTTACTTTAATTCAGCAGTTATAAACATCTGGAGGGAAAAAAAGGGAAATGCAGGAATGGTGGGAGGAAGGGATCCAACCTGCTTGTTCTGGCGTGAAGATGGCTGCTGGTGGGAAGGGGAGTTCCAGGTAAAAGCTAGTGGTTGGCAGAGGAGCAAGGCCATGAATATCTGGTAACTATTAGGAATAATCACTATGGTAGACTTTCACTCCTAATAATTGGTTTATGTCTTCAACATTAGCTTTACAGTGAAAAGCAGTAGAGTACTAAGCTGCACCACAATAAAAGGGAGAGATTAGTGCTTATGTCTAAGCATTAACAAGCTAAGCTGTTTATGAAGATCCACCCGGACATGAGTTTTCAAAGGCTGACAGTAGTCCAAAGCGCTCTCTTAAAACAAGATGAGGTCTGTTAGAGATTTCACAAGAGGACAACTAATAAAACCTGTGAGAAGGCTTTTCAATGTGAGACAAGGTTTTTGGAGATGATCTGGAAACATCATCTGCGTAAAGCCTTCCCATTTTATATTTCCTAACTGTTTTATGTGGATATCTTTAAATTAATACATACAGGCGATATTAATTGTGGCAGGAGAAACAAGCACAAGAAACTTCAGAAACCAAGCTTCTCTGAAAGTTAATAGGGAGAAGCTTCAAACTAGGCTAAAAGTGAGGGGATTTTCCTTTGGGGAAGAATCCTGAAGAAATTCATACTGCTGAGACCACTGGGTAATTAATAGAGCTCTAGTCAAATGATGTTTTAAAAAGCCAAGAAACATTAACAAGTGGGTTTAAAAATAGAAAATGAATGGAAAGCATTTCATCTTCTGTTCAGTCTGCAGAGTGTTTCATAAGAGAGGAGGAGGAGGAGGAGGAGTTGTTCTTGGTGTTTGGGATTTTATTTAATCTTAACCCTGGAATCACGCTCATGACCTTTCAATACCTATCGACTTCAAAACAGTGAAGCTCAGAGAAATACTTGAGGAAATTGCAGAATTACAGTTAACATGGCTGTCTGATAGATATTCAAAGGCATCACCCTGATGATTTTTAAGTCCTTGAGTCTGTGAGAGCAGCAGGGGGGCATTTTGTGGGTGGCAATACTGCAGGGTTTGACACTGGAGATTGAAAGCATCTCTGTTGTTAGATGGTGGAGGTACACACTGCTCCTGACAACTCTGGTGAATGCCAGTCCCCTTGGTGGAGTAAGGGGACAGATACTGGGAGCACCAATGTCCTTTTGGGGAGCAGGAGGTACAGGGTGTGGAGGGGGAGGTCCATGAGCTGCAGCATGATCTCCTGCTGCCGGGGAACTAGGAGTGGTTTTGTGTAGTGGCAGGGGCTGAGAAATGAGGTTGGCTGAGGGGCTTATATAAAGAATGTGCAAAAAATTTACATTCTCCAAATAACCACCCCACTGGGCAGATTGGTGAGCTCTTACAGCTGTCATGTTTTCATAGTTTTCCCATGTTGAGGCTCCATGATTCTGCAGGACTCAGCCCTCCAGGACTGGGAGTAGAAACAGGCTAGTGAGGAGGCTCATGTATGACACTTGCATGCGTGTCTGCACACGTGTTACGGACACACGTGCTGTGTACCTGCGTGCCTGCGGTCAGCAGCAGTGCAAAGAGGAGGAGGCTGGCACAGAGCAGTTAAGCTGGGTCTGGATGCCATTTCAGAGCTTCGCCCTTAGCTCTAGAGGACTAAGGGCCTGGTGGTGTGCACAAAGCACGTGGCAAACAGGCTTTGTTCTCACTTTGCAGTGAAGTCAATAACACGATGTTTCTTCTTTGTAACTCCCTCAGCAGTGGTCCTGGCAATGAGTGCTGGCGGGTTGTTTCCCAGGATGTGCAGAAACGCCATCCCCTCCTAACCAGTGGGCATTTATGGACAGGCAAAGACAGGGGACATGTGAGGAGGAGGGAAGACCCAGGATTTTCTAGGGCCAGGCCCCTTAGCCCATATGGCTAGATAATGCATACTTGGAAGTGGCACCTGTTACGCACCTTACTGTCGCTGTCACACCAGCAGTTACTCTGTTAGTGTGACCTGGAGCTGCAAATTCAGCAAAGGCAACTTTTCAGGTGCCATGTGCTAGCGTATGTTGAGATGCAAGCTGGCTCCCCATGTCACTTCTAACTTGGTGCATATTAATTGTGTAATGCTAATCAGCTGCTCAGCCTGCGGGTGCCATTTCTGTGCCGGGAGCGGGCAGATGGGTGCCGAGCCCTGTGCCGGCCCGGCCTGCCAGTGGGTTGTGCACTGCCAGAGGGCGGCCGCCAGCAACAATGAGGGACGGGGTGGCTTGTACCACACGGGTCTGGTGTCCTAAAGGGAAACGTACCTCCCTGCCTTTAAAAATAGCCTTAAAAACTGAAGTTTGTTTCCATGGCAACAGGCCTGTTGGAGATGGCAGGGAGGTAGGAATGACAGTTGGGGGTGTGTGGCCTGTGCTGGGGCAGGGTCCTGCTGCCTGTGTGGGCCCAGGGTGACCCCAGCCATCGGTCCCAGCCCTGCGGCGCTGGGGCCAGTGTGCTTGCCACCAGGCTAGCCCCACGTTGTGTTGCCAGCCCCACATCCTGTTGCTCCGCTACCTGCCTCTCTGCCCTCCTCCTTCAGTCTGTGCCAGCCTGTTGGAGGAAAGAATTGGATTTTGGGGAGTTGTCCCCATCTGGTTCAATGGCACCCAACGTCTGCAGCGGTTTTCATCTATGTATTCACAAGTGCAGGGTTCCAGAGCCCCAGAGTACAGGGAGGCTGAGAAAAAGGCCCATCTTGTTAAGGCACGTGATCTTTAAGACAAGTTTAAGCCAGTCAGTGTCCATTTCTGTCTTTTGTTTTTTCCTCCGCCAAGTCTCTGACAACCTTACTCAAAATGTTATTTAATGTGTCCTTTCAGCCGTTAAGGTGGAGTCAAAGATCACTCTGACTCCAATTGCTAAATTGACCTATTCATGTAATTGTAAATCTTATATAAAGTTTTTTTTTAAGTGCTAGAAGTGTAAAACCTGGCAAACTCATAAGCTTGGGTTTAACTCTTCCGAGAAGTCCTGTTGACCTCAAAGTGAGAACACGTTTAAGTATCCATAAGATCAAGGTCCCAACACCGGTTTTCCAGAGTTATTCGCTCTTCTGACTTCACTGTATTGAGGCTATTTCCCCAGCTTTGTGCAGAACTTTTCTGAATACTTGCGGCTTGTTGCTAGTGTGGGGTCTCTGAAGGTATCAGTCGCTAAATCTCCAGCTTATGAAAGCATTGGCAAGAGCAACTATTTTAAAGCAGATGTGTGCAAGACATCTGGCATTTAGTTGTTTGTTTTTTCCCCCCCTGAGAATCTATTCTTATATTCAATTTTGCATAAACTTTTCAGACTATAAAGATACTAGAGAGAGAGATTTATAGGCCTGACCTGCTTGCATGCAGCTGGCTGACCATGAACTTTTGTTTGCCTGAACTGGTGAATAAGGCATCTGGCCTGGGGAGGGCTTCAGGCTGAAACATGAGGCTGCGTCCCATGTACCAATGATCCACACCGGTTGTGCTGCCGCCTCTCTCACAGCAGGTTTCCACTTTCTAGTTGTGAGCCGTGGGGTTTTTGAGACAACTGCAGAGTAGCTGTGGAGAAGCACAATGGGTAGTTGTGAAGTGGAAAATGCTTCTTGGAAGGAAATGAAGAAGCTGGGAGGTGAGGCTGAGAATAGGGCTGATGGATAAGGGAGGTCTCTTGCTGTGCATCAGGGCCTTTTGGGGCACAGATTTGCTTCTGACAATTGTAAACGGTTAGGGAAAAAAATCTTTATTTTCTCTTACGGTTGGTGCATGTCTGTCTTCAGTTTTCCAGTCTCTGCAGCCTTTTGGAAAGGGAGGGCTCTTGGTCAAACAGCCAGGAACAAGGCAAAACCCAAGTTTCAGCACGGACTATGGTTAGCTTCCTATGTGACTTGAGATGCGAGTGTAGGGTCCTTCCCTGCCCTCCCATGCTTCATCTTGTCAGCTGTAGGCACAAACTTTAGGATAGCATTCTGCCCCTTGTTTTGGACACGTGAGATCCATAGGTGAGAACCAAGTACAAGTAATAGTGAGAGGCTGGTGTGCAGCAGGAACACGGAGGCAGAGGGCGCAGCATCTGCGTGGGGCTCTTCATCCTCTGGGATCAGCTCAAGTGGTGGGGTTGGTTCATGGTGGGTGTGTGTTTGGTTTTTGTGTGTGTTTTTTACTTCGCGAGCCTGGCAGGGCTGAGACAGTGGACAGCCAACTAGTCATTTGTATGGTTTCTCTCCTCAAATTGTGGCCAGGTGGCTGGGCGCGTTCCTTTCCCTGTCACCCGAGGGCTCTGCTTTTGAGACGAGTCTTGGTCCCCACCTGCCCCTCCTGTTCATGCTTTCCTGCTCAAGAATGCTTTGAAGTTACTTTTGGATTTGAAGTGGCTTGCCTTGGCTAAAGGTTTGAGAGAGTGATTGCAGAAATGGTATGTTTCTGTTTTACGCTTAGCCATGCCAAAACTGGGGTTGGCCCCAGCATATAACCTGTATTGTTACTGGGTTTTTTACTGCTGAAGTTATGTTTTCCTGTAATGTGCTTTTAAAACTTAAATTTTCTTTTTAAACTTCAACTCCCTCCATGGTTTGACACAAAACCCACAAACAAACAAGAAACCCAAACCAAACAAACAGAACCCCCAAAATCATTGTATATGGCTCCCACTTCTCCAGTGCAAATCTCCCTTCAGTGATAAAAACAGCCCTCATCTCAGGCAGCACTTTGTACAGGAAAATGGTTGCATATGTATGGAGTCCACAGGCAGTAATCAGTGTCATGTGCCGTCTCTGTGTAGAGGCATCTGTGGGCTTGAGGCTCGGGGTGGTCTTCATATATTTTATATGTATACATACACACAATATGTATGTGTATATATGGTGTATATATAAGTCATAATATATTTATTATCTATAGTAGGTTATATTCTATACCCCATTTTTATTTTTTTATGTAGGCTATATATAGAGAGAGATGCATTGTCCTGCTTCTGTCTGTTTTTCTCCAAATACTGAATCAATGAAATGTGAACAATGAAAATAGAAGCTCCTCTGCCCTGACTTAAAAGAAAATGGAACTGGACAAAGAAATTCACTTCTGTTTTGAAAAGATGCTGTCAAAGCCATACTGATAATTTTTGCAAGTACATTCCAATGCAGCTTTTTTCCTGTGTGGGTTTTTTATTTTTGTGTGTTTCTTTAAGAAATGGGGAGGAAGCCATTTGGTGGTGATGGCCTGTATTTGAGTGATTTTTATGTGGAAGGGTAGCAGTCAGTCCTTGTCAGCATCTGCAGTTTTAAAGGATGAGAAGACTTTTGAACTTTTGTATGTGCAAGGTCCAAAATCTCCGTAGGTCACTCTGAATCAAGCCTGTAACTTCTACTTGGGCAGCAATGTGTCTGAAAAACATCAGTTTTGATTTAGAGATGGGCATTTTGGTGGTTACTTATGCTTACTGTTAAAAATTGACAACTTTATTTGCAGTCAGACCTCCTTTAGCTTCCAGTTTCACATATGAGATCTCTTCATGGCCTTTTTACCTGCTGGAGTAAAGAACCATCTGCTCACGGAAATGTCTTTCCCCAGCTGTTTGTAGGCTGCTGATTAAGTTCCCTCTTGATTTTTGCTTGGATACAGCTTAAATGAACTGCACTTCTTTGGTGTTTCCCTATATGGGATATCTTCTGGACATTGAGCTATTCTTGCAGTTCCTTTCTAAACAAAGGAACCTTTGCAGTTCCTTTTCAAAACTCTGTGTAAAGTGACCACAGGAGCTGATTTCCCAGGAATAGTTTCCTTAATGATGAATATTAGGGGAATACTCCTCCCACTTCCAGTCCTGCTGTTTCTGAAACCAGTGATCTCATTCTCTTTTAGCTGTAGCGTTGCACTGGGAGTTGATGCTTAGTTATTTGCTGCGAGCATTGAGTCCTTTCAATGTGCGTCAAAGCCTGATTGCTGCTGTAATATGGACATGCCTTCACAATATCCATGTGGGGAGAAAAATTCAGAAGGGTGAGAGAGAACTGGTTTATTTGAACACAGTGCTTCTGTGGATAATTTTCACATATCTTAAAAAAAGAAAACAAAAACAAAACAAAAAACCTCACATAATCTTTTATAGGACATTTAATAGTATCCAGTGTTAAGACTGTAAATCCAAGCTACCACCTCAGTCTTTGCCTCACTGCCGTATATATAAAGGGTGATGCTATAAAAATAACATTTTTCTACCCCTAAGCAAAATAATTAAAAACATCACGGACTGTATCCCAGCTGACAGCTATGCTTGTGTAAAGTCTTAGGCTGAAGAGAGGTTAAAGCAGAACCTGTAACCCCGAGACATCTCCTGGCTGGTTTTACGTGACAAGATGATTCTGATTGAAAACTGTCAAATTCCCTGCAGGAAAGAGGGTATTGATCCTGGTTCATTTAGGTATGGGAGGAACAATGTGTCCTTGTTTCTATCTTAATAACTTTGATAGTGATACAAATAAGCTGTGGGTTTTAGATGGACTGTGTGCTGCTCAAAGGGGGGATGAAGGTATGACTGGTGATCCTTTGTTAGAAGAAAAGCTACTTCAGCTGTGTGTCTCGATGACTGTGTATCACTGATGCTCATCTTTGCCCATTTATTTAATTTTCCCTTCCTGGCACTTTAAAAAGGACCCCAATATTTGGTAGTCAAACAGTATCCCCTTTGTCGAGGCCGTTTTGAGGGCTTCGGTTTCATTATTTGCGGTGGGAGTGTGTGTGCATGCCGGGAGGGGGAAATGCCATCTGGAATATCTGTAAGAGAAACTGTTTGTCGATGAATGTGGGCTCTCACCTCACGGAGGAGGGGGGGAGTAGCAGCAGTGGCGTTGGAGTTCAGCATTTCAGGCATGATAAACGGGGCTTGTGTCTGCCAGCGGGTGTTACGTGAGCCCAGAGCTGGGCACCGGGGACGATGTGAGCCGAGGGGGAAGACAAGGAAGCAATTATTTCTCTAGAAGGGTCCAGCTTAGCCTTTGGGAGGGTGTATAGGGCTCAGACTGCAGAGCTGGGGACGCTGAACCTCCCTGCAAGTGGCATGTCCAGCAGCATGCCTAGAATCCGTGCATTAGCAGAGGCCCTTTCAGATTCACAGTGGGGTGTTTCTGATGACAGAGAGTGAGCGGCCGTTTCCCCCACAAGCAAGTTGTGAGTCTCTTCCAGGAGGTGTTTTCCCCTTGCAGTTAGCTGGCTCCCAGTTTGCAGCTGTGTTTCTGTGGTGTAGAGCTAGTGAGCACCCTTGGATCCTGCTGCTAGCTGTATAGGGGTGGTGACCTCAGAGGCAGGTTCCAGGCAAAGGCCGAACACTTGTCCGAAGTACAGCTTTGCAAATGTGGACCCTTGGTGCAGAGTCTGAGCCAGCATGCTGTTGTACATGGCATGGCTGTGCAGAAGCCATGTGGGCTGTGCATCCAAGCCCTGTGGTTCATGATGGCAGTACAAGGTCTGGCATGGACCAAAAGGAATTAGTTGAAGCCCTTTTGCTCAAATCCATGACACAGCTGAAGAGGGGGATTATTAAAATACGCTTGGCTGGAAACAGTTTGACTCATTAGGGATCTTCTTGCATTATGCTGTTCAGAGATGTCTCTTCTGATAGCTGTGCGAAGCACTTTGACTGGTACTCTGTTGTGGTCTTCCTAAGTTTCCGGTTTTGACTTTCTCTGGCTGTTTTATCTGTTGCTTGGACAGTGAACTTTGAGGAGGCAAGGACCGCCTCTTCATTCTGCTTACACATACAAGGATATCCCTTGATGCTTCTACAGGTCTTATTTGCAAGCTTGTTTCAAATGACATGCAGCGCACGCATCTGTTTTCTGAGTGATTACGATCTGTCGTGGTGGTAATGGTGGTATGGTTTTTTTTTTCCCCCTTCAAGGTTATGTTCAGTGGTACCCCCTTCATGTGGGTTTGTTTACTTAGTGGTGCTGTCTTCCGTTTTACTGCAGGGGAAAAAAAAGGTGAAAATCATGTTGTTTCTCTGAATACTTGCATTCTCTTTAGTGGGGGAGAGATACGGAGTGCATCTCTAATTTCATTTATTTAAAAATACACAGCAACTCACTGATGCAGCTTGGTTATCCATGCAAAAAGTGTCTCTGTTAAACTAATGAGTAGTGCTGAAATGAATGTGGGGAGCAAGGGAGATCTTTTTAGTTACTTCATAAGCTCTGTTTGTTTGTATATCTATCACAGAGGGTGAAATTTAGTCAATATTGGAGAAGATTTACTTTTTCTCAGAAAAGGAGATGGTACGTTGGACAAGATTGAAGAATTAGTTGGATAGAATAATGTTGGGTAGAAATAATTTAAAAAAGGAAAGCAAAACTCGCTGGGAACTCTGATATTAAAAACACTGTACAGTTGACGTAAGTATTTTTGACCTTCTTTTCCACTTTTCCTACCCTGCCTTCCCATAATATTATATGGAACAAGGAGAGAAGCAAAATGTTGCAGTTCTTCAGAGAAATATGAGTATCCTAGGAAGCTGCACATGGTGTTGTTAAGAGACTACATTTAATTTTTTTATATTATATATAAATACAGATATATTAAAAAATGTTTTTTAACAAACACAGAAGTAGTATATATTAATTCTGCCACGTACAAACACAGCCCTTCTTGGTTGTGTGTTTTTCATGTATGCCTAAATCACACGTACTGATTGTTGCTACAGCTGTGATGCTTAGAGGAGCACTGAAATCCGTTTCTGTTGAAAACCATCATCATAATGTATGTGGTGTGCAGCATAGAGAGAAGTTGACTTGGGTGTGTTGTGCACCCAAAGCCAAGGACTTGTGCATAACTCAGTCTTCATAATGGACTTTAAAGATCTTAAGCTTTCATTGTGCGAAATGTTGCATAGCCTTTTCCCTTTTGGGTGTAGTGATCTGGAGAAAGGAAAGTGAAAAGGGAAAGTCCACATGTGGTATGTTGGGTAGATCCTACTAGCATTGCCCATGTTAACTGCAGATGATGGAACCTGGGGCAGGATTAGGGCCTCTGAAATAAAGACAGAGGATGGAAAGTTTGTTTGCTACTTGGACACCTTGCTGTAGATATGCACAATGTGCAGTGCTTACGCTTCCAGTACTGAGGGAATTATGTCCCATTTTGAGCTTCCTCTCCTGCATTATTGCATACACAGCATCTTACAACATGTTGCATGTCGTATCTGGGACTAATCTGGACTCGCGATGAGTGCAGCTGGAAAAGAAGAGGACATGTTTAGAGTTTTTCCTGTCAGTGAGAACTTTGCTCAGTACACTGATTGAATTTACTTCGGTGCTTTGTAAGGCTCCTGTCTTTTTTTTTTTTTTTTTTTTTTAATNATGCATGCTAAACAAGAGTCTGCAGGAAAAGTAGGACAAGCTTGATGACAAAAGCAGCACACAAAAACTTTCCGAAGAAATGCAATTTTAGTCTTGGACACAGAAGAGAAGATCTTAGATGTGTGTGTCACAAACCCTGGGTTTCTGTGATGAGTGGGTTTTTGGATGCTTGATTTGAAACTCTGATGTTTAACTTGCAGAAGTGGCCTCACCTGAAAACTCAGTGTATACTGTGTTTTGATAAAGTAAAATAACAGTGCTAAATCATCTGAAAAATCCAATTCCAGTTGTCTCTAGTTGGCCATTTTAAATGACAGATACTTTTTGGCCTTAATCTCTCCATGGCTCACTTGAATTTCCAGGACTGCTGTGGTTATTAATTCAGCTTGGTGAAGCATTTTGATTGTGCCCTAGGAGGGAATTAAACATGTCTGTGGGAACAGAATTTGAATTGATTTGGTAGAGGAGAGATGAGGCTGTGCATGAGACAATGAGAATAACAGAACATGGTATAGCTCCTCAGTTAGGGGAGCACCACGCATTCTGCATGTTGGGTAAGGCACAGGTTCTGCAGAGAAATTGTTTGATCACATTATTAAAACATTCCTATTTTTAGGTGTATATAACATGCAAAAGTACACTGAATTAAACCTTCATAGGTATTGCTTAATACCCGGGTGCTTTGCAATATTAATGTTCAGTTAACATTGTATGTAGAATTTAACAATGCTAGTACGTCACACGTACAAGAATTAGCTGGAATTTTACCAAGTACTGTGTAGACTCGTTAAATGACATATTTCATGTGCCAAAATGCCTAGCATTCATGGACTTGTGAAAAGGTAGGTGAAGGGGAGTGCTTCTCATCTAGTCGCGCAATAGAGCTCTGAAGTTCATAGGAAGCTTCAGAGGGAGTAAAGCAGCTGGTATCATTTGTTCAACAGTCAGGATTTTGAAGCGTGAGAGGAGATTTCTAACAGCCAAAGTGACCATTTTTAGGATGTGGATTTTCCTAGCCATTTGAATAGCTAAATCTCTTGTTCAGGCTTTCTTCTCTTTATATCTGACTGGTTTGCAGTGTATGTTGTCTCACCTTAGCAATGCAGTATTGGCCTGTTCATACCCATCTAGAATACCATCACCAAGATCATTTTCTCAGCCTTTTGTTTTGGATGCTGTCTCAGTGGTTCACATGTACCTCCTGGTTCATGTCAAATATAAATATAAATACAAATACCTTCGGTTTCTTGACACCAGTTGTCTACTCTTTCCACAGCATGTCTTGCATGGTTTGAGGAAGGCACCTCCCTTCTGCTCCAGTGGGTCCCTTGAGCCAGCCTCCACTGCCCTTTTGTTTCCGTATTTTGCATGCGCCTTCTTGCTTGTTCTCCTTATTCCGTAAGACCTCTCATGATTTTTCATACCCCTCCATAAGAAATACCGTTGTCTTGGAGGGTGTGCCATGCCTCCCAGTATGACCAGTATTCTGTAGCCTGCTCAGTTTTCCCCCTATTTGCCTAAACTTGTCTGATTTTGTGCAGCATTCTCATTGGGGCAAGGGCTGCCACTTTGTTTGGCTAGTACAGTGCTTGGCAGAGTAGACTGAGGTGCTTAGGGGCTATTATAAGAATAAACTAAGAAGGATTTTCAGATAATGTCAACCCCCCTGTGCTCAGGAAGAGGAGAGAGTGGGAAATGTCCTTGCAGCTCTCTTGGAGCAGAGGAGAGATGTTGGTGACTTCAGAAGCTGGAATGTGTCAAAAGAAAGTAACTTGTTGCACAACACTGATCATGATAGTGAATGTGTAACAGGGGCTTGGAAACAGCAGAGAGAGGGGAGTATCAAGGTGGGATTCGACCAGGGTGTTGCTCCGTCCCTTCCTTTCATGGGGTTGTTCATCTGGAATGACAGCTGTCACCACGCATCGTAAGAGGCAGTGTCAAAAAAGTGTTAGATGAAGCTCTTCAAAGTCACCTCAGTGTTAAACACAGTGTGTTGCTGTTGCTGAAAACCATCTGTAACTCTACGAACTGGTTAGACTAGCTTTAAAGCCTAGAATAACTCTGAGCAGTTTGTGCGGATCTAAGTGGTGATGGCAGGGATGTCAGGTTAATCAGCAGTCAGGTTCCAGAGGAATAAAATGACAGGCTGAACGCCAGCGTATCTTGCTGTCTTACAGCAGCTGAATCCTTGTGATGAGTCTGGGGATTAGAGGTGATAAACATCACAAAGCGCAGCCTTAGAGGACATGCCCTGTTTCACTGGGCACCCACGGCTAGATTTCTCTTCTACTTGCATGACGATACAAATCTCAGAAAGTTCAGGGCTAATTACTTGGCTCACTGATAGCTCTCATTTGTGTGTAGCCTTCCCTCCCAAAGGGAGTCGAAAGTAGATTACAGAGGGTAGCGCTGCCACCATGTAGCTCAACCCAGAGGTGCGAGAGGCAGCAAGCAGGAGGCTCTGCACAGCACAATGTGGGGGAGGTTTTGGCAGAAGTTATCCAAACAAGCATTTGAAAGTTGTATTTGCCAAGGGATTCTGGATTTCCAGGCAAAGATACCACTTTAAAGCTCTTATCTGAATGATCCACGCACAGCAAGCTAGAGGGAGTCCATGGATCCACTGAATATTTCATTGCAGTCAGCAGGGAGGGAGCTGCGCTCTCGTGTTTGTGAGTAGAGAGGCTCAGGGAGGGTTGAAAGAGAGCAATGTCCTCTCTCCTGAGTTAATATTTAGACAATGGTGCCTCTTTTTTCATAAATACTTCTATTTTTATATTTCTGCATTTCCCAGAAAGCTTTGGGACTAAGCCCACCAGAAACTTAAATACGGTGTTTAGCCCTTGCTGTACAGTTACTTCTCTTGGCAGAGCTGGGCTCACTGTTCTTGAGCTTCTGATTACAGGATACGTATTTTTCATTTTTAATTCCTTGGTGTGTCTTCACTCAAATTACCTCCTTCCTTGCCAGTGGTGGAGGTTAGGTCCCACCACAAAGTAATTACTAGCGCTGGAGATGTACATACTTCTCTCTTCTTCCAGTCACCCAGCTTGCGCCCAGTGCCCATGTGCCCTATGCGTGTGTGGTCTTAATAGCAAGGGCAGGCAGCAGCACAGGGGCCGTAAGCCCGCTCTTATTTTTGTTACCTGTTTGCAGCTGAACTCTGTTGACATCTCACCAGCTTGATACGTCCAGATGTGTAAGGGTTTTGTGTCGGCCTTGCAGACTGCTGATGAAGCATGCAGTTAATTCAAAACTCTGTTGGTGTTTACTAGCCATACTGTGTACGTGCTTGCTCTCTGCTTTAATTCTGTATATGCAGTAAATACTCTGTATGAAGGCAGGAGAAAGCTTTGAAATCAAGATCAACACTCTTTTCTCTTATGTATATTTGGCCTCAGATTCCAGCTGCTTGATTTATGGGCATGCTTCTGACAACTACTGATGAGTTTTGGCAGAGGACTGTGCTGTATGCTGTTGGGGTGCAGTACAGCTGGTGTAGGGTACTCTCCTCCCAGAGAAAAGAACTTATATGACTGAATTCTAGCAAAAGGGATGGGAATTTTTTTAAGGCAGAATTGCAACTGCCAAAAATGCTTTTGATTTTTTTTTTTAAGCGGGGTTGTTAATAGCCTTGTGGAATTGTTTTAAACGTTGAGTCCTTCCAAGTTCTTGATCCTCTATCATACTTAGACCTGGGAAAATAAGTCCCTTTTCAGCAAGCCAAACAGTGTCAGCCTCATGAATGGAAATGGGGAGCTACCACCTTACCATGCCAACCTTCTTCCAGTTCTTGACAGTGCAAGGCAAACCTTTCAGCTTTGTCCAGTGAAAATTTGCATCGCTTTCTCCTGATTAGTGAGCTTGCAGTAAGCGGGGCTAGGGGACAATTCTACCAACACATGATGCACGTTTCATTGCTGCCAGTCAAAATATGCCTCCTGTGCTGTGACTTCCACGGGCTCCGGGGAGGAAATTAGCATGAACACCACAGCACTGGTGCTCCTGTGAAATCGTCAAAGCCTTTATCCTCTTTTATACTTACTAAATGAATACTTGGGGGAAAAATTTTGAAGTTGAGAGTGTGAAAAATCCTTTGTTCTTAGAAGTATAATATCACTGCTCCAGCTATTTGATGATTGCAAGCAGTAGAAGGAGCAGGAGTCTGCCTAAACGCTATCTCTACAAGGAGGAATAAGACTGAGTCAGCAGGCATCAGCGTGTGTAGGACATGGCTCCCTGGCTGCTTTACCCAATGGCTTGTTTAGTCTTGTTCTGCTACGTGTTAGCAGCTTTTGGCAATGTACAGTGACTAGTGCTCTGTGTCTTTCCTCGCTGCTCCTCTCTCTATCCTGGGGCTAGGTTTAGGTTACAGCCTTGAAATGGCACAGTTGTCTGCATTAACAATAGTAAGGGCAGAGTTTTGTTGATAGACTGAAATGCCTTCTGTGTTTGTTTCCCTTCTCTGGAGGAGGGATGACATTATTTTCATTTGTAGTCTTTCCATCTCTGACCTAAACATGTGGTGTCCAATTTCCTTTCCTGGCAGGTGACCTGGAAAATGAGGAATGGTGTCTGGGTACAGAGCTGACTCCAGCAGCAATAAAGACTGAGCCAGCGTTGTGTGAGACGTCAGGCCTTGCTCCCTCAGTCAGTCTCACTGTCACGGCCATGTCACTGGAGGGAGAACAGCCTGAGCTACAGACGGATGCCCTGGTACATGCAGACTTTCTGTTCTCCTCTCCGCGCAATTAGCTACAGATTCTCCTAAGACTCTGCATACCAGTGTAGCCTCCTTGGTGCCAAAGTTTGTCAATTCAGGGTGAACGCTGCAGTCTGCTTGAATATTTTTTAATGTTTGCTGGTGTCCCACTGTTGCTGTAAGAGCTTGTGTTTCAAAACACTTATCTGCATCTTCAGGTCTTAATGGCTGGATGCACAACTTTCTCTTCTGTGCTAGCCCCAAAGCCTGGGGCTCATGTGTTTTTAAAAATGTTTAAAGTTTCTGATGAACCAGTCCCACCTGAACTGACTAACCTATTAGCCCTATCGAGCCTGTCACAAGCTAAGCGTCTTCCATAATAACTTGGTTTAGTGCTGCTGTGCCTTCCCCTTATCAGAACAAGGCTCCTTGTTTGAAACAACTGGAGAGTTTCCCTGTTTGCCTGCTAAGTCACTTTTTCCAGATCTAGGAAGCTTTGACATTTTGAGCTGCTGCTGCTTCCACACCAACCTGCCTCGTAAGGAGCATTTGTGATGCCTTTCTGACCACAGCTGGAGCAGCCAGTGGGTATTCTCAAGGGCTTAGTTTGGCTGTGGTTCAGTTAAGGAGAATGAGCTGCAGCAGCTGATGACTCACCAGAGTCCCCTGTCAGTGGAGGAAGAAGCATGACTATTCTCAGTCCCCAGGGTGCGATGTCAGTCCAGGCCGGGTGGAGTTAGTATATGCTGAAAATAAGTGTTTCCACTTGGATGTGGATCAGAAATATGTGCAACAGAAATTATTTTATGAGAAGCTGAAAAAATTAAACACAAGTTTCCCATAATCCTCTCTAGTCTGAATGTACTGTCCCCAGTACATAGTCCTGCTGTAGTCTGGGGTGCCATGATTTGCAAAGAGTATATTGGGACTGGCTGGTGGCTCATTACCATTGCACGGATTAGTTACACAGGTTACTGAGAGAGATTTTGGCTGCAGTGGGCATGCTGATGTGCCAGACTGAACTTCCTCAAGCCTGGGACTGTAGCATTCAGGCAGGCTCTGGGCAACAGCGTGGCAGCCTGGTGCCCCAGCCCTGTCAACAGGGCAAGCCAGATGTCTTCCAAACTTCGGTCAGCCGTGACTGTCTCTTTTCCTGCTCCTCCACACTGTGAAATAAATTTGGGTCTGATAATCTGGTGCTCAGTGACTGGCACCTTGTTCTTGCTCCCAGATGACAACGGCCTTGAACAGGCTCTCCCCCAACTGCTAGGAGTGTTTCTGTCTCTGCTCAAACAGACTGTGCAGTCCGGCAAATCCTAGCGGCAGCTCTGTTGCTAAGAGAAGTAATTTGGGTGGGTTGCATGCTAGCTTTCAGTCTGAAATGTCATCTCTGAGGCATAATCTTTTATTTAGCTAAATATAGTAGTAAGAAAAGCCACAGTGGGAGTAGTCAGGGCAGTATTCTCTGTAGCCTGGTTTAGCAAACTGTGTGAAGCAGTTAAAGCTTTGCCTGTAGCAGAGCAGGAGGAGAGGGAAACCTCTCCATTTATGGAGAAGTCATCCTTGTATCCTTCTACTAGGATTTTTAAGATGTGTGCTTTGGGTTTTCATGCTGTTAATTTCTCTTTTCTAGATGAAACCACTGAGCCAGAAAGTTCTTCCAGAGATTAAATTGGAGCCCCATGAAGTGGATCAGTTCCTGAACCTCTCTTCTAAGGAAGGTCTGTTAATTATCACCCCAAAATGCAGGGGGAGATGACCAGAATGCACAATGAATGTACTTTACCCTGATTAAATATTTGGCTTCCTTGTTCGCCATGTTAATCTTTGGGCTGAAGCTGTTGCCTTCTAGGGATTCAACTCAGGCTGCTGAAGAGCCAGCCTCTCTCTGACCCATTTATGTGTTTTTTCCTCCCCTCCCCCCTTGCTCATCACAAAGAAAATGATCCCTTTTTTGTCTGTAGCATATTAACAATTGTACAGTTGCTGGAAGGAGCTTGAATCCTTAAATTCCAAGATTATTTAGGCTAGAAGAGAAATCAGTTTGAGGGGACTTAACTAAAGCTTAGGAAACGTGAAGAGTGTAAGTGGAAACTTTACCATTTTAACCTCTGATACAAAAGCAAGCATATGAGTTCATATGAAATTAAAAGTTAGTTGCATCTGTTTGTAGCATATTAGTTTTAGTAGCGTTTTTAAGAACAAACGGGATCCTTTTGCACTAATCTATAAATGAGGAAGGAGGAGCAATGATCCCTGCCCTGAAAGTTAAACATAGTTTTGTGGCACATAGTCTGTCAGCCCAAGGAAAGTTTGAACAAGCCAAATATTTGGGCTGAAATTTGAGCAGATAACTGCATCTCAGTTAGGAACACTTGATATTCTGTTAGTGAATTCATTTGTGTAGGTAAGTAGAACTGCTTTATGGAGAGAAGCAAGTGATGTAGCAGGTGGAAAAAGGGAGGCTATATCTCAACCCAGGGCATAGATTCAATTGCTCATTTTGTGGGATTAAGGGCCTTGCTGTTTTTCAGGTGTGTATCTTCTTCTGGCAACTACTAGAGTTAAGATGGTAGACAGAAAGGGCTCATATATAATAGCTTTTTTTTTTGTAACTATTTTTCTTCCTTCCTCCCCCACCACCCATTTGATCTTTTCAACTCAAACTTGCAAAGTATAACAGAAGCGGAAGGTGGCAAATTCAGCCCTGTATCTTCCTACTCCCAATTTTCATTGCTGTAAATTTATCTCAGAGAAAAAATGACTTAGTTATGGCTGGTTTGGACGTCTGCTAAATTGTCCATGTAATACGAGTAGGTGAGACATTGCCCTGTTTCTCTTGGTCCAGACCCATTTGGTCATAAGCAGCACTTCGCTTGCCAATTCTAGCACAGGTTCTTTTGGCTACAAGTGCAGTAGAAGTTAGCTTAGGGCCCTGGAGAGCACAGTGTGAGAGAGGTTCCTTTTGGGGTTGCCTATGCTGCTCCTGCTGCATCAGTACATTAAAGCCTTCGCTGTCACTACGTTGTCGCTTCCTCCCAGTTGTGCCAAACCAGGTCCGCAGGAGGCAGATTATTTCTCTCCTTCCTCTTCATATAAAACCTTGGACGTGATACCTTCTCTTGAAAAATACTGGTGATTTGTTTAATCCACAGCAAAGTTAGGGAAGACTATTGTTTTTGGAGAGAGAGCACGCTGGCTCAGGGCCCTCTGTTAATGTGGTTTCCCAGGGACAGGGGACTTGTACTGGAGGGCCATACTTAAACCTCAAAACATTTGGAGAAGCAGCTAAAGTGTAGGTAGAAATGACTGGAACATATGCGCAGAGCCCTGTTTTGTCTGTTGAACCTAAAGATAGCTGCTGCATTTCATTCCTCCTTTGGAGACCTCACGCTCTGTCTTCCAAGTTGCCCCTTTTGCTTGATCCATTTTTTAGCAGACAGTCCTAGTCTTGGAAACTGGGGGGTGGGGGTGGTGGCGGCTCTAGTGGAAATTTAAATTAGCACCTCAAAATCTTGTGCTATATGTCTCTCTTGCCATTTAGCAGTAGATCCCCTGCATTTGCCTCCAACCCCTCCCAGCAGCCATGGCAGTGACTCTGAAGGAGGGCAGAGCCCGGCTAGATCGCTCCCTCCTTCAAGCCCAATCCAACTACAAGCCACGGCTAAAGTGACATCGCGCACAGCTTCAGCGCTCTCCAATTCCCCTCTCCTGACTGCACCACATGTAAGTTGGGCTGGCTTTTTCCAGCATCTATCAATCAGTCTCTCTCTCCCTCCCTCCCTCTCTGTTTTTGGCATGGATTTGCTAACTTTCTGTTGTTCTTCAGACAAATGCATCTCTGGTCAAAACTGCAAATCCAGTAATTCTTGCTCACTGGTCTGTTCTGTTCCCACAGTGAACAGCATGTGCCTCTCCTCTAAGTTGAGACAGGGTTCAACAGTGTTACTAGGTTTCTTCCCCCATGGATTGTGTTTTGCATTAGGGCCCAGCCCTGCTGGGTTAACCTCTCCCTGGTAGATCTGCCTCTGTCCTCTTGTCTTGTTGAAAGCAAGTGGTGATCTTTAGGGAGGGATTTTCAGTAGTGCTTCTCATTTGTCTCTTGCCCTGTTTGAGCCGAGGGAGGTTTTACGGTTGGCCTCAGTGTGTGCAGAGCTGGGCCAAGAACAACTGTTTCGAGGGAATCCTGTCCCAAAGGTTCCGTCTCTGAATGGAAGCTAAAAGGTCTTCCCCTTCTATGCATTCCCAATTGCAAGAGGCTGCTATGTTAGTAGGCAGAGTCCTCTCTGAAGTGGGAGAGTTGCTGCCTCTCTTCCCTAACACCCTTTTCTCTAGGGCTGTGTGCACTTACTGTTAGCTTATTTCATTTCTGTGACACTTGCAGAAATTACAGGGGACCGGCCCACTCATCCTGACAGAGGAGGAGAAGAGGACGCTGATAGCAGAGGGGTACCCAATCCCTACCAAATTGCCCCTGACAAAAGCAGAGGAGAAAGTGCTGAAGAAAATCCGCAGGAAAATCAAGAACAAGGTAAATGTTAGTTAGCTTTGCTGGGTAAGTCCTATTCATCCTTCATTTAAAAAAATGCTGCAACAATTCTGCAGTAATGGTCTGTGGTACTGTTGAATGCTGGAAGATGTCTTTTAACAAAGTGTTTTTCTGTGTTCCTAAACACATCCATCAAATTGTCTGTCACTGTGACAGTGTGCCTCTGTCTAGATATTTACCTGAACACATGAACAATAGAGTATTTAGCAAGCAGGGTATCAAGTTGCTGTTGCTTGGCTCCATTTTAAAAACAGTACAATCCTACCCTTATGGTAGGCAAAGACCTCTGTGTTCTTTCCATGGTGATGAAGGTGTTCTTTTCCACTGTTTCATGTTTTAAAATCTGACTGTGTATTTCAGTGCCCTAGTCTTTTGATCACTGAATTCCATGACCTTTAAATGAACAGTTGATACCAAGGCTGTGAAATGCTCTACAAGTCTTTTCTTTCTTCCAACATGGGGAAGAGCTAGTGACAGGGAGGAAAGCATTTTTTTTCAGACCTGGCCAGCTCACTTGTTCTCGAGGATATTAGCACATCTTTGAAGGTTAATGCATTCTGTTATTGGTTTTGCAGATAGAGGTGTAAATTTGCCTACACTGAGTTGGAATTTGGTCTTGCAATATATTTTTTCAAAATTTTTGAAAGTGACCTTGTGCATTTTATGTACCACTTCCATATAATCAGAGTCATTTATATTGGAAGGGATCTCTGGAGGTCCTTCAGTCCAACTCCTTGCTTTGAAAGCAGGGTCAGCTTAAATCAAGTTGCTTAGCGACTTGTCCAGTCACATTTTACTGTCTCAAAGGGTGAAGAGTCCCCAGCATCTCTGGGCAACCTATTCCCATATTAGGCCACTCTTGTGGTAAAAACAAATAAATAGAATTCTTAACATCTAATTGGAATTTCCCTTGTTACAACTTGTATTTGATGCCTCTTGCCATTTTGCTGTACACCTCTGAGAAGAATCTGACATGATCTTTGCTACACAAGATAGTTGAAGACAGCAATAGGATTCCCTCCTTAGCCTTCTCTTCTTAAATCTGAACAAAGCCAGCCCCGGCTTTCTCTGCCTTTCCTGATACGTCATGTGCTCCAGCACGCTTATTATAGCAGTGGCCCTCCTCTGGACTTGCTTCTGTACATCCAAAGTATTTATTTCAGAGCCACAAACTGTACGCTGTACTCAACTGTGGTCTTGCAGGCACTGAATAGAGGGGAAGAACCACTTCTCTTGACCTGCTAACTACAATCTTGTTAATATAGACCTGGATCTGCTTGGCCACCTTTGCTACAGGGGCACATTGCTGACTTACGTTTGACTTGTTCATCAGGACCCCCAAGTCTTTTTCTACAAAACTGCTTTCTAACACATGCATGGGCTTTTTCTCTCCCAGATGCAAGGCGCTGTCCTGGGATCATCTTTCAGTATTTGTCCTAGGATATTCTCCCCAGATGAATCTGATTTACTTTTTAAGGTTAACTCTATAAAAGCAGGGAATGATCTTTTTCCTACTACTGAGAGGAGCAGTCTTGCTTCAGGATGTGGAAACAGACCAAGTCGGTGCTTTGCTTGCCAGGAATAGAAATGAGAACAGCACAGAGGCTTGAATCTAATAACATCAGGGCTTTTTACCAGTTTATTAATTCATCTCTGATGCTTTTTTTTCTATGCAAATATTTGGTGTTTTTCTTCCTTTTTCCTTAGATCTCTGCCCAGGAAAGTAGAAGAAAAAAGAAAGAATACATGGACAGTCTGGAAAAAAAGTAAGCCAGCCTCCTTCCTGTTTCAAGCGGGCCAATAGCACTAGTTGCTGGACTGGGAAGGGATCCAGCTGTTGATGCTGGGACTGTTTTGTGCACAGAGTGCCAGCTGCCATCTCGTGGTTATGACTGAGAAAAGGCCCTTCTGGCTTCTGCTTGTACATGTGCTGGGATGCTGCATTCATAACTGTGTCTACCTGCAACACGTTGCTAACATGCCGACAAAGATTTTAAACCTTAAATAAGGCAAGACCCATCTGCTGTTGGCCTCCCCCTCATGCAACTCTGTTGGCCTAGTGGGTAGGCAGTGGCCAGGGAAAGGTGGATTCAGAGTGAATATATTCTGTCTTCTAGTGCAGATGGAGACAGAAATAGGAAGTGGGTGAGTCAAGACTGCCTGGGAAAATAAGCAGGACTCAGGAAAACAGCATGTGACCCATCAACTTCCCTTAGCGAGAAGGAGCCAAACCCCCAGTTAGTGATTTATATCCCAAATTAATCTTTCTTCCAAGAGGCGAGTATTCTAGTATTTCTCTTATGCACTTCACCAGATGGATCTGTTAAACCCCTTGTACCATCTTTGGTGATATCCTTGATGTAATTTCCTTTTTTTCTTATCTCTTTATAGCCAAGTCTCGCTTTCTCAGAGTTTCTCTTGTGAAATTCCGCCCTATGCATACAGATATCAAAGCTATTTCCCTTTACCTTTTTCCTTGTTGAAGCTATTCCGAATGGTCATGTTTGTCTTTTTAGGTGTCCCATATTTTTACTTGGACCTCTTATGTGGCATGTTATATAATAATCTCCTTTAGTTTAGGGGGTTTCTAGGGGCAGTGTGGAAATGAGCACTCTCTGGGGAATTAATCTCCTGGCTTATTAGCCTCCATAAACGTAAAATTCAAGGATCTGATTTCAGAAGCACGGCATTCGCCAAATTGCTTGGTGCCTCATCCTAGCAATGAAATGCAAAGGAACACCTTTGCGCAAAATACTTGCTAGCAACATAAATATAGCATGTTCTGTGACTTTTAAAGTATCTGTCCTGTGGCCCAGTGCACAGAGAAAGTCTGAGCAGGGTCTTTGCTGTTGCTGTTTCAAGGGGCAAAAAGTAGTTACAGCCCATCCTGAATGAGCTGCACCTACTGGGATGTAGTTGAGCACTGTAAACAGGTGCTCCACAGCTAGTAGTATCTTTTGCAATGTCTTTTACACTATGAAGTATGATGAAAGATTATGACTAAAGTTCGTTGGTGTAACTTTTCATTAAATGTAGGCAAGATCATAGAGCTCTCTGTGAAAGCAAGTTTGGTTTGTTTTACAATCTCTTTAATAAATGACTGATTTTTTACATTCCTCTTTCTTTCCTTGTGCTGTCTCCAGAGTTGAGACCTGTTCAAATGAAAATAGTGAGCTGCGTAAGAAGGTTGAAGTCCTGGAGAATACTAACAGGTAAGGTGTGAAGGAAATAAAACAAAACTGTAGCGTGATATTACAGTGAAAAGTGAAAATCTGGAAGTTACAAGATCAATTGAAATGTGAACAATAGCTGTATTTGATGTGGTTAATGTCAAAGAAAGATGAGGAAGGCCAGTTATCATGACTGCAGTGTGATGTAAAGCATGGAGGCTTTGATGTCAGGTCTTAAACTGTCTGCCTAGCCTGTGGTGTGCTTGAGAAACCTTTTAGCACTCTTCTTTGAGTTCTTCCACTGCCCAGGGAAACATAATTAGTGATACGTAACAAACAAAAAACTACAGACTAACTCTCCAAATTGTCTTTACTTAGTGAAAGACTGTTTTGACAGGAGACCTTGACCTGAAACATGACACTTCCAGAAATTACAGTGCTGAAGCTCAAGAGTCATTATTAGTTCCTTCTGGACTACTAGATGTCATTGCAATTATTGTGCACCCTTTTAACCATCTCACACCCCAGAACTTCCTTCATTTGGAGGGTGCAAATCAACTTCTTGCTTCTTCATTTCTGAAGAAATGGGTGACTCAGTGGTGGTTTTCTCAAAGGACACATGGCAGAAAATGTTGAATAGCTGAGCTTTTAATCGGTTGTTAGCTGAGAGTGGAGCGTCAGTCATGGCTTATGCTCGGTGTGTTCTCTAATGATGGCAAATTCCAGTGAGTAGGTACTAGATAAGCTGACTGTTAACACCTTCTAGTTAGAAGCATTTGTAGTGATGGTTGAACATGAACATGATGGTAGCACTGAAGTGTGGGAGGAGGCTGGGTTTTGAAGATAAGACCCACGATCATGGAAAGTGGCCCTAGAGCTTGTCTGGCAGCCAATGTATTGCTAATTGAGTCACATGTGTTGTTTTAATCTCCGGATCCAATCTCTAATTTCATGGAGCCAGACCCTGTAGCACTGTAATTTGCTGGAGAGTGTCTCCCACACACTGCTCATGCATAAAGACATCTGCTGCTTGTTTGAAGAGGGCCAAGCCATTTCTGTGCCTCTTGTCTCTTCCTCCAGGGTTTTACATAAAAGAACCAGGCATTGTTCTGTATGTGTAGAGTAGGATTTTCTCTCCCAGGATCTGTCCTAGGAGGTGCTGAAGCCAGCTGCTTTAAGGAAAAGTGTAGCTGTGGATGAACCACTCAGGGACAACATGTTGTCAAGCCTAGAGTTGTTCTTCCTAGTTCAGCTAAATTTGGCTAGCTGTTTTCATCTCTGAGTTGTTGCGGACACAGTCATGAGAACAGCTTTGTTGATATTGTCCATCCTTCTAGTCAGGACCTTTGGTACCTTCTCTATTATTTGATGATCTTAATTCTCTCATGCTAAATGCTCTAAAAATATTTAGCTAAGTGATATTATCTCCAAATCCTTCATACTTTGGGCATGTGGGATGAGTTGCATTGTTTTCTTCCCTCTGCAATAGCATTGATATTGGTTTG
>VYZW01062240.1:123579-142154 GCA_013401315.1 Balaeniceps rex
ATGAAGGCAGCTTTTGCATGGGAAAGGAGATCTTTTGACCATGGAATCCAGTTTTCCACCATTCCGGATTCAAACAGAGAGTAAAAGCACCAAGGAGTGCCCCATTTTGGCACTGTCAGGGTAAACTGGTATCATCTCTGAACAAACTAACTTGTTTCTTGCTCTTGCCTTGGCTCTTGCTCTTAGTTTGAAAATACACCTGTAGCCTGTCAGCTCCCAACACTAAGTCCTTGTCTGCTGAGAAGACGACAGTAGCTGTGCTCAAACAGATAAATGACTTGGGGGAGAAAGACATTTTATATGGAGGTAGTTGGTAAATAAGGTGGGTGATGAATCTTTCTCTGTGTATGGGAGACCTCAGAATACCTGCCTAATTATACTTTCCAAAAAGAGAGCGTTTTGGAATCAGCTCTCTGGGCCCACTCTGCCCAGCAGGTTTTTTAAATTGGACAAAAAAAGGCAGAGATGAGCAAAATGAGGAGAATTGCCTCTTCTCTGTTGATTTCCTCACGAGCCATTAGCTGTTTTCTCACTGACGCCTCCATGAAAAGTGGCAAGAGTGATCAGCATTTCAAGGCTGCTGCTGCTGCCAGCCCCCGAGCTGGGGAGGAGGAGAGCTCCTTCCTCCTCTCTCCACAGAGCTGTTTTGTGTCAAGCCCAGTGACTCAGGCCTGAAATGGGGGGGAAAAATTATTCTTCTATAACAGCACAGAAATTGCAGGGTTAAAAAGGCATGGCTGTATAGCATAGCTGGTGGCATATGGTGGGAATACTGTATGCAGTACATTCTGTGCCAGAAAATATATACCATGTACACAAGTCTTTGTGAACCCTATGCCATGCAGTGGATGGGAGAAGGAATTGGGGAAAGATGCAGAAGGGAGCAGGGAATTAGGATGGTCTCATTTACATGATGGACAGTGTTTTAATCTCTTAATTTGCCTGTGGTCTCTCTAATAGTGAATAAAGGACTGAATTAGACGAATGACTTTCTTTTTTTAAATATTGAGTTGCAGAATAAACCATGCTCTCAAGAGCATGCAAGACATCATTCCTTAATAAGTTGAGAAGGATCTGCTGGCCCAGATAAATCTGTGCTGTGAGCATGCCTTGTGCTCATTTCAGAATGCATTCCTGAAGTCCTTGAATTCATTAAACCCTAATTAGCAATGAGCATTGATGATTAAAAAAATCTATAATAATAGGCAGACAAGTGTATATAGAGCTGTGAAGGCACCTCTGGGTCTGTCCTACAATTAGCTTTTAGCCAGCTTGATTTTAAAATAATCCTTCTATTTTCTCTGACATCCTAACCTTGCCTCTTGCTTTACCATTTGACATCACAGCCTCCAAGGGTGTTGTCTGGAGTTTTGTGGGGGTTACCCTCTGCAATAGGTTGTGAGACTTACAGGAGAAATGAAAAGTAAAATTGGAAACAAACAGCAAAGTTAACATCCTGATGCAAAATTGTACTATATTTGACTGTGTCAAAGGCAAGTATTTGGGTTACTCCTTGTCTGTTAAAAAGCTTTAATGAAAACAATGAAAACTGCTGTGAAAGCCCTATATCAATCATTCTTTGAGATAATGTCCCATGTAAATTACTGGTATCCTAACTGTAGTAATTGATGATGATACAACAAAAGAAAAACAGCCAGAAAGACAGAATACCTTCCTGGTCTGGGACTGTTGACTCCAACCAGAACAGAATTGCCACCATGGCTGGGACCTCTGAAAGACACAGTCAGAGTAGCCACTTGAAGCATCTGTGATTTTTGTCAACTCCTGGAGGATTTAGCAAATAGCAATGAAGTGCTTTATTTAATAAATGAATTTATGAGAAATTAAGTTTGCACCTATGTCTAGCTTTAAGACCTTCTCTTTGAAAATAGTCCAGCATGTGGTCCAAACCACTGTACAGCAGGTTTTCAAGAAGAGGAGGTAGCTGTATACATCTACCACCAATTAGAGCAATTATAAACTTGCTTCTGCACCTTTTCACATAGTGGTGAAACTCCTGCTGAATTCATGACACAGAACCATGTTGTATATGCATCTAGTCACTTGCACATAGAGCAGTTTCAGTTGTTTGTACACTTACTAGAATTGTTTCTTGTAGAAACACTGAAAATACAGTTTTTATTTATAAGAGTCTTCTGAAAGTTCAGGGACGTCAGTTGAGGGAAAGTCAGAAGATCTTTTTCAAAGGTCCAGGACTAATATACGTAAAAATCTTTTAAAACTAAAAACATTCATTGCTACTAACTTCAAGGGGAGGACTTTAATGATCTGTACCTTGTCATAAATGCTGTATTATTGCCAGGTGTGGAATTTGAAGCAAAAAGCTGTTTAACCAGCAAGTAGATCAGTGCATTTGATGCTTGGCTGTTGTCTTTGCTTTCCAGAACACTTCTGCAGCAGTTGCAGAGACTCCAAGCCATGGTTGCTGGGAAAGTGTCCCGTTCATGTAAGGCAGCTAGCACACAGACAGGGACCTGTCTTATGGTGAGTGTCCCTAAAGTTGGGAATTGTAGGGGAATGAGATTCTCTTTCTACTGCTCAAAGGCACATCCCTTGTTCTGCGAAGCCCCTCACTTGCAAATTCTCAGCTTGGGAAACTTCTCTTCAGAATTTGACAATTAATTTTGAGGCAGGTGAGACTCCTGGCTGATGAAGATTAATGATTAAGGCATTTAGTTCTGGAGACTGGGCCTGTGGTTTTGATTGGATGCTGCAGTGATGAAAGAAGGAGCACTGCTCCTCTGAGTGACCTGTTTTATTATTTCCTACAATACTGTATGTGAGACTTGGTGTCTAGAGTTGTAAAATGAAAACAAGGGTGACCTTTGATGCCTGGTTCTTTTGATACCAATAAAAATAAACTTGTTCATCCAAATAAAAATATGACTAAGGCTGTAAATCTACCTCTGGCCTATTTCAGTAATAGTAGTCAGGATAAGAAAAGGATTAAAATGAAACTTTTCCCTTTTCCCTCCTTACACCCAGCCAGCAAGTTCCCTTTGTACTAGTACTATAAATTGATGGAAGTGATTTTCAAAGCCTAAGTTGTGCTCCTAGTCTGCCAGCCTCTCTGTCACTTTGAAGCAAGACTGGGGCCAGCAGCAGAAATAACCTTGGAAATTCCCAACAGCATCTATAAAACACACATGGTGGTTGTGCCTGCTTTTTAACTTTGGGAGTAAATAAGGCTACAGGCCAAAATGGTGGCAGACATTGAAAACAAACTCCAGCATTGAAATCTGCCCTTTAAAACGCTGAATTGTTACTGTATATATGTGCCTGTATGTAGTGGTGAAAATAGCCTCAAATGATTTGTTTTTCTTGAAAAAGTATCAGATCTGCTTTGTGTTGATTCTTAGTTTTGATGTGCGCATGTGGGCCAAGAGCTAGTGCACTTACCTCTTCTGCATCCTCCCTTTGCCAGATGGTGGTGCTGTGCTTTGCAGTAGCTTTTGGCAGCTTCTCTCAGAGCTATGGGCCATATCCTTCTGCTACAAAGATGGTGTTGCCCACGCAGCATTCCTCACCAGAGTCCTACACAGACTCCATTGGTAAGTGACAACTATCCCAGTCTTGCTTCCTGCTTGGTTGTGCACTTCGGCACTTGTTTTCCACCCCCATCCCTAACCCCGCCTCAGGCACCTCTTGCTTTTCCACTCCTTAGCGGGCCATTCCTTGATATACCTGTGTCTTTCAAAGGACGGCTTGTCAAGCTGTTCTGGTGGCAGAAGACTTCATAGACATGGGCAAAGCCTTTCCGCACTAGCCTGCTTCGTACTTCTGTTTAAAGCAGTTTTGTTTCTGTTTGTGGAACTAAAGCTAGTGGTCTGTAAAAGGTAGAAGGATTTCTACTCAGCAGCAAATGTTCATACTGTTAAAATGCGCAACTGATATCAGCTGGTGTGTCCTTTGCCAGTGTCTATGAAAAGACAAGACCTTTGCAGCTTTAGTTCTGCTCTGACAGAAATGACCAGGGCTGTTCTCTGAGCTGCCTGTTTCTCATCTCTGTATGCCTTCTGTCTTTGTACGCAGTGAGGTCAAGGAGTCTGCTAATTTATGAAGAGCCTCACCAACTGGAGGAGTCGTCAAGCCCTATCTCCTTTGCGGATCGCAATGACGGGCAAGCAGACCCCTCCAAGTACACAGCGCTTTCCCTGGAAGCCATGCCAGGGACACAGCAGGATGATATCATGCAGTTCACAATAGCCAACGAGACGAGGCTAGAGAAATCGGTGCTGTTGGGCCTGCAGCAGCACAGGTGAGTGCAGGGTGGGCTGCTTGTCATACGGGTGTTAGGCTTCACTGTCATTTGTGCCTGGAGGCCAGCAGTCAGACTAGCAACTTAGCTATGCTGGGCACTGTGAAACATGAAGTAAGAGTTTCGTATCTGTCTGGAGAGCTTGTAGGCAAAGTTATTGTTATTCTGGAGAAGTGGATGCAGCAATATTGTAGTAATACAGCTACCAAACTCAGTGCTTCTGCCAGAAACCTAACCCCTGTAAGCCTGTTAGTTGTGCCTACCCACTTCTTTAAGCACTTCCGTGTCTCCTAAAGGAATAAGCTTTTGCCAGTTGGGTGGAAGTGTGAGGCTGTGACTCACTGGGCTTTCTATGAAGTTAGGATGTGAAGAGCTGGAGCTTCTTGTAGCAGTGATCTTACTAAAGCATTACTGTGGAAAGTTTGCAGGACTCAGTCTTACGAGACAGACCTGTAAAGTTATCTGAACTACTTAACACAGAAGTCCTTCGTAATTTTTTTTTTTTTTAGCATAAATGTAAGGTTTTGGGGCCTCTGCAAAGAGAGCGATTCACTGGTTTAAATATGTGTGTGCAGTTTTCTTTCCACTCCACCTTTTCTTATCCTGTTGGCCCAGGTCTTGGTCTCCGCTAACAAGCAGTAGCAAGCCCACCAAACAGTGGAGAGAGGGATTTTGTTTGGAAGCATGCTATTCTGAGGGCTAGGACGAGCCTTATCACCCCAAGCATGCCTTCTGAGCACTTGTGTCAAAGTTATACCTAAAGCCAAAGAGATGACTAATTCAGTGTGTTACCATACTCCAACTGACAAGTACCTGGTAAATACTGAGTGCCTTTTCAGCATTAGCCAATGCAAGCAGGATATGCGCTTTTAAAAATGACTAACTAGTAGTGTTAACCTTTGTTGTTTTGTTTTTTTTGTTCCCTGCAGAGTCAACTCCGAACTAGAAGGAAATGAAACACTGAAGATAATTGAAATAGACAGAAGAGTCAATGCCACCTCTTAAAAATAAAAAAGGCCTTTTTTCTTGACTTCTCTCTTTCCCACATATTTTCAACCAAAGTCCCCCTGACTTGTTATCCTCAGTGAACCAAAGCACAAAAGAGAGGGAGTTCAACTTCTGCATTGACTGGTGAGGCTGTGACTGCAGACGGGATCTCTTGTCTTTGTAACTCCCTTCCTTACTTCACACACAGTTCCTGTCTTTGCTTTTATTCCTTTCCTGTCTGATACGGTAAGGGCAGGATTGAATTATGATGGCAGATGATGCCAGCAGTGTGCCGGTGACTGGTGGGTGTGTGTGCGTGCATGCATTCATCCTAATCTGAGCACAAAGACATTCTGTAGAAGAGTGGAATATGCAAAACTGATGGGAGCATGTGGGTGATAGGTTTCTTGGGAGAGGGAATTGAGAGAAAGAAGAGATGCAGCATAATACTGCTCAGAATCTAGCCAGAGCTCCGTGCCCACTGGTCTACAGCACTTGAGCCTTTTGGGGGAATTGAGAAGCATGTTGTGTAGTCTGCTTCTGAAGGGACAAGAATGGGCCTGATACTGTTGAGTTAACAGTACAGGCAGGAGAGGGGTGGGCAATGATGCTGCTGAATTGTCCTCCCCTAGCTCTTTCTCTCTCCTCCTTTCCAGCCCCTTTATCATGTAGTGGGGTTGGTTTCTCTTTGGGTTGAAAGCAGTCCTAGTAGGCTTCCCTACTGCTTCCACCCTTGTGGAATTCAAGCAAAGATCTGTGTCGGAGAATTATACTAGTTAAACTAAATCTGTTTAGAAAGCAGGTTTTGTTAAATTTATGCAATGTTTTAGATGGATGTTCTTTAGTCTGCTTAAGGCTAATCTGTTTAGCTTAAATCAGTTCCTTCCCAACAAACTAAATCAATGTAAGGCTTAAAACAGAAGCGCCTCCTGAGAGGACCATATGGATTTAATTTATTGGCTTCTAGGTGCGTTGATAGAATTTCTTATGTAGACCCGGTCTCAGATTGTCCTGTGTTTTTCTTTCCTTGCTATCTTCCTGTTACTGTTGTAAATAGTATTTATTAGCTTCACAAAATTTTGTTCAACCAGTCGCAAGGAAGAGAATTGAGCTTCCCTAACCCTGCAAATGTTCTGGGCAAACTCTGAAATTGGACATACAGATATCACTGAACGCCCATTCCTTCTCCCCAAGCTTGAATTGCCCTAAAATAAAGCCATGGGTCTTATCTTCCTCTTACCTCCTTTTCCAGAGATGTGATCTTAGACCAACTGCTTAGCTGAAAAGATAAGGGGTATTGGTAGCCCCAGCTAGGCACAGTTCAGGCCTGGAGGTGGTAGATACAGTATTAACTGTAAGGCAAGACAGCCCCTGACCTGACGAATTAAGTATGTAGGCAGCAGACAAAGCAAAAGAGGGATGAGATGGGCATATAGGAAGGTGAAGCGGCTGGCCCAAGTTCAGTGGAAAAGCCAAGAGCTTCAGGTCTGATCCTGGTCCAGTGCTCTTCTCCCTGCTTTGTTTCCTCCTTGTCCCATGTAGCTGTTGCCTTTAAGGGTTTTCCCTCTCTTGGTACCCTGGTCATGCCTTTGCCCAAGCTGTGCTTCTTGCAATTTGTCCTTGGTGTGGCACAGTTGAACCTACCCCAGGATTTGAGCAGGGTTTTATCTGATTACTACAGAAGGGCGCTCAAACTCCATTGAGGATGGATTTAATGTGAAAATCCTAATTCAGCAGGCTAGCATATACTTTACAGTTTACCAGAAGAAGTCAATTTAAAAAAAAAAAAAACAATTTTGAAGCTCTTTTTTCTTTTTTTTTCCTAATGATAAATAAGGGGAAAACTAACTTAGCCTTACAAGTAATTTTTTACCATGTACAGTAGATATTTCCTGCAAGTATTCTATTTTGTAAAATACTGGATTTGTATTTTATTACAGCAGCTGCCACACCAGCTCCTTTCTTGTTCTTCATTCTCCTTAGACTTTCTGACTTCGGCATCCTATTTTGCTGCCTCAGGCCTGACTCAAAACTCTGTGAAATTAATGGAAAGAATTTGGTGGGTTACAGCAGGCTGTGGATCAGTCCCCACTGTGCCATTTTAAGGAGGTGTTTCACATTAGTGACAGTGAAACACGTACCTGACTCCATGAAGTTGTAATGAGTTTCGGTGTACAGATGTGCTTTCTATGCAAGTGCCTTTTTATTATTTTACCTTTGGTGGCAATGAGAGGAGAAATGCCGTTGTAGTCTATTTTGTAAGTGATCCTTCTTCTTGGCATGGGTCGGTTTCCTCCCTAAAGCCTCTTTCCCTTTACAGTGATCCTGCTGGATCCTCTGCATCATTCCAGTATCCACCAATGACTTTTGTATGCCTTTTTTTTGAGCAATGATTTAAGGCTTCACACAAATGAACACTGGTGGGTGCCACTGAGCATGCCACAAGGGATGGCTGCATTTATTAGCCACATGAGGTCAGCAAAGTGACAGGAGAAGGCTGGGACTGACCCTTCCACTACCGTATGGCTGATCAGTGTAAGGGCAAGGTCATAGCTTAGAAAATTCCTTCAGTGGTCTTTTTTTCAGAGCACCCTCAGAGGTTTGCCACCTCTGAGGACAACTGAATGGTTAAGTCTTCTCCAAAAGAGGCCCCAAGCTGTTGAGTGCAACACTGCTTTTTATTAGTCTTGCAGTTTGCACTATGCATAAGTAGGAGGCCGCTCTGCCTGAGCTCATGCCCATTATCAGTTAAATGGATCACCTGCCATTGCAGATACAGCTGACTTCACTGTATTAAAACCAAAATTGAATTGTTTCTCAGTACTTAAAGGACAGACAATTTTGCAAAACCCAAACAACCCCCCCTCTCCGAAACCTACTGCACTAGTCGCCATTAAAGCTTTGCCATTTTGTTTGCTTAATTTGGGCATGTAATTTCAAATCTGATTGGGAGATAGTCGTGTTTTCATCTGGAGCATTTTAAACTGGCCACAGTCTGGGTCAGGCCTCTGAACTAATTCATCCAAGCCAGTATGGCACTCCCAATTTTCTTGTAACTGTTTGATAATCTATTTCGATAATCTTAATTTGTGTAGTTCTTTAAGTTATTTTTAGGTACTCTTTTAGGGAATCTCTTGACCTAGCACTCACCTTGCTTGGGGATTTATTATGTTAAATATTACTTCTTTCTAATAAGGAAAACCTTTGCTTTACTTTGGTATGTTTGTGATCATTTATCTTCAGGGCCTTAATAGAACAGGTTTCTCTGCTAGATACTAGAGGCCAAAGAATCCCCTGTCATCGCCTACCCGCAGGCTGTTATGCGACAAGGACCTCACTGTCTCCAGAGGTAGTTTATGCCCGTGTTAGGTACCTAGCAGGGGGACAGAGGAGGCAGGACACGTGCAATTGCACTGCCAGCCTCAGCAGTCCAGGGCTGACCCAAGTGTGCGTGTTGGTGCACTGCAGACCATGTGGAGAGGCAGCTCTATGTGCTCTGTGTTAAGGGCATAGGGAAGGAGTAGTAAGGTGTATTCAGGGAGGATGCCGGTATAAGTGCTTTTAATTAGCTCAGCTATATTACTTGAGGTCTTAGCCCTCTGCCAGTATACTTTTTCCAGTGATCAGTGACTTGGTGCTGTAGAATCGCGTGTGTGTATGGTCAGGGCAGGCAAAGGCCTTATGTGCTACTTAATTTCCATTTCCACTAGAGGACTTAAGTGATCCGTAGAGTCTTCAGCTGTAACATTATGCTGCTTGTCAGCACGATTTTACACACACTAGTAAACTTACCTTTTGGCCCATAGCTTTAAAGCATGTCTAGATCTGTCAGGTCTTTGCTTTTAGGGAGATAAGCTAAGAAGGAATGTAGGGCATTATTTTTTTTATATATATATTTAAAAAGTATCAAGCGCAGGGCATGTGACAGTTCTAACCTTGTTACCAGTGTGTAGATAACGTTTGTTGGTTTTTTTTTCCCCAGCTATTTATAGTTCTTTGCTGCATTTCTCTTATTTCATCTGTACCATTCAATATTTTCCAGCAGCACAGACTAATAATGGATTAGGCTGAGGTTCTTAGGCCAGATCCCAGATGCTACAACGCAGCACGCTTCTCACTTACCGCTTTTGGAGGCTGCAGGTCTGATTTATACTGGCAGGGGACCTCTTCCATATCTCTCTGTATAACAATGTGTCTCAATGTATTCTTGATTTTTCTAATGTAGAGCTGAAAATTAATATGAAAACTTTTCGTCTTTGATTTTTTTTTTCCTGCTAAAAAAACCAGCCCACCCCTCCACTCCCATCCCCCCAAACTATCAGCAGCGAATTCTGTCTAGACGCATTTAGAATGTAGGTCAAGTAAATGAATGATACTAATTGCTACGTTGGGAGGGATTTCCACTGAGTATTTGGGCTCTAGATTCTAGCTAATGCCAAGAGGCCATTGTACAAAACCCACGCAGCTAAGAAGAGAAGTATATGGAGTATTTTTATACTCTTGGTGACTAAAATATTTCTTTCTCAAGTCACTAATTAGAAAGGGAACATTTTGTATTCTGAAGGTGAAATGGTAGGTCAGCGCTTTGTAACTACAAAAGTTATACTCGCCTATATAAGTAGCGTAGTGCTATGATGTGTTGCTGCTTTGCACCACAGTGTTAAGGATAAACAACTTTGGGGGTTGCAAAGATGAATGAAATGGCTTACATGTTAAGGCCTTTACAAATAAGATGTAAGGATTCAATCAATGGGCCAGCATATTGTAGCTTTCTCATGGCCAATAAAACGACAGTGAGCATTCAGGGATATGTTGAGGGTGTGATCTCAGTTACTACTGCATTGCTTAGGTGATCAGCATCCACTGGAGACTCTAAGATTGAGAGGGAAATTGCCATTTGTTTTTGTGGTTTTCATGTCAGGCCTTGTTCTGCTTTACCAAGGTATATACCTGAATTGACTTCCTACGTAGAAAAGAGTGCATCCTGCAGGAAGCTCTCATTTGTGATGCTGAAATGGAGTTTCGATATTCTTTATTACCAGTAGTCTCTTCTCTGCCCTAAAGCCCATGTCTGTACTCTTCCTCTAAGAGTTGGAAATGAATAGGTGAGAACAAAACATGGGAAAGATGGATTTGTAGACCTGTGTTACAGAAAAGATGAAAGAAATGGCTGATGAGGGGACTCCTGACATCACAGGGAAACTTCCTAGTTCTTGATTCCATAAATCAGCAATGATAGTCTTTTTCATTACTTCCCCCTTGTTTTAGCTTTACTCTTCACCTTGCTCTTTAATACTATGCAGTCTTGTTTATGCATATCTGACCTTTATCGTATATGCCATTTTTCCTTCCAACCAGCAGGTTAAAATCTTTTTGAACTTTAGCAGCCCATAATTAAGGGAGTGGAAGGGAGAGAGGGGGAAGCAGAGGCAAGTAATCAATTTCTTTTAACAGAACTCTGCTTGTATCTGACTGCCATCTCAGATTTTAATTCAATGGTGCTGATGTAACCGTGTCTCGCTTTCTTCATTTGTACAGTTATCAAGAATGAGTGCGAGCGTGTGTGTATCTGTGCACGTGTACATGGTGAGCAATTAAAAAAAAAACGCAGAGTTGTTTTTTTAATGTAGTAAGCATCGCTAAATAAAGGCATCTACCTGAACACACAGGGCACATTCCACTTGGTGCAACAGAAAGTCCAGACGTTTCTCTTTGAAACCTGTTCACATTCCACATCACCAAGCCCTCATAAAACTGTAGTTTGAATTGCTGTCTAAAGTCTGTCATATTAGCAATTTTTGAATGAAAGTTGTTGCACTGTGTCATTTTGTGTATATGCATAAATTGTCTGGCCTTTCTGTAGGACAGCTCTGGCTTGGTACAAAAAAATAATTACTGTAGGCTTTATTGTATCTTTGGGTGTCATTTTTGTTCTGCAGAGTTATGGCTTTGCCTTTTTTTTTTCCCATGGTGTAAGTTAGCCTTAAAAAGTGGCCCCTGGGAGGTGATAGCTCAAGGAACACAATTTGTTGAGCTGGTCTTCTGGGAGAGGACCTGAAGATTCCCCCTTCCCTGGGAGCACTACTGCCCTAACGACTGCAGGGGCACAGTAAGATGCCAGTGAGGGGAAGCAGTTTGCTCTCGGGAGGGCCACGTACATCACAGTTTGCCTGAGATTCCTTCCAAGGGTAAATTACCTGGTGTTATCCTCTTGAAGAGAAATACATATCCAGGGCCAAAGCCATTGCCTTGGGCCATGCAAAACAATACCTTGTGACTCATGAGTCACTCTGCATGTGACACCCCTAAGGCATTTCATCTGATCTTTCCCCTTCCCTCTGTTCATGTGGATACAGCATGGGTTTGTGCAAACATTTAAAACTATCTAAGATGACAAGGACAGTGATACTAGTGCAAAAGCACCCCCCCCTAAACTCCTTGGTAAACTTCATTGGAGCCTCTTCTGACTGCAGATGTCTCTGTTCTTTTGCCATAAGTCTGTTTAACTCCGTGTATGCGTGTTCAATGGGCTCTCTATTTTTGTACAAGCGCTGTCATCTGGATACGGTCCCACCTGATTGTTCATGCTGCAAACATGTCCACTGGGTGGAAAGAAATTGCTGTTTTTCCTTTTTAAATCATCTGCTTGATTCTACGAGAGAACAGACTACCTGCTTTTGTAGCCTAAACATGTATGTAGCTTCTCATTTCTTGCAAATAAATATTTTCTGTAGAAAAAGCATGTACAACTTGTTTGCTTTCCTGATGGTTGGAAAAGATCTGGTCCCTTGGCTTTCCCAAGTGCAGCACTGCGTGCGACGTATCTGCCTTCAACATGGCAGAACCCAGGTAATTTAAGCATGTTGCTAGACAGAGAAGGTTAAAAGCAACGGTGTGGGTTTTTACTGAACCTGGCTGCCTTTTTTTTTTTTTTTTTTGCAATTAGTGGAGAATTATATCTGTCAATAATGGGTGGAAATTAGGCGAAGGTTGATGGCATTCAATAATGATAATGGCACTTGAGTGCAACTATGTGATACAGCTCCATTAATATTAAATTCTCTCTAAATAAAAGCGGGATCCAGGAAGGCTGATGCTCAAGAGGACACTAGCTTTCGGCCTAGTGATACCAGTCTGCTAGAGCATGCTGGAGCTCGATTCGTGTGGGCCAAATAGCCCTCTGGAAGGTAAGGCCTTTCCCTGCACTGACTTTACACTGGGCAACTAATTGTTTAAACTGAACTCTTAAAAGAGCTCTTTCTGCTTTGGCTTTTAGGGGTCGGGTCATTTGCTGGCCTCGGCTCCTTCCCTTACCCTGACTCACCCCTGAGATAGCTCAGGAGCTTTCTCCAGCAATTCAGAAGCTGCCATTTTGCCTGTGTGAACAGTCGAGATTAGGCCCCGCAGCCCAGAAACAGCATCCAGCCAGGGGACAGAGTTGACCTTTGCTACTTTGCGTACACATGGGAAAGAAAATACCTCATTTCTTCCAGTTTGGGGACTCTCTGGCTTTGCTGGCCATCCAGGGAACTTGGTGATGGATGGCCTCGTGCAGATGTGAAAATTACCCTGTGCTGGCTTCACAAATGGTATAGTCATTTGTATTACGCCAGTTTTCTACTAGGAAAGGGACCTTGTATATGAGTACCATGCATCTATGTAATAGCAACCAAGAGCTTATCTTCTGCAGGAAATACTAGCAATGGAAGTAATAGTTCCAGCTTTACTGAACTGAAAATGGGAGCGTGACAGATGGCTTTGGTGCCTCCTTTTCAAGGCCTCTTAAAGAAGGCTGCTTTAGAGGTTGGGAAAGGCAGCGCACCATGAAAATCGGAACACCGTGGCCTGCACTAAATTTGTGGCTGATGCGGATTTTCAGAAATACCTTGGTTTTGGGCTAAAGAGGTTAAAGTAGCAAAAGAAATTGGCAGTGAAGGGAAGAAAAGAAAAAAATCTCTTCTTTCCTAAGCTCTACCCTGGTGCTTTTAACCTAAGGCCTGTCTTTGCTGCCCACCACCATTCACTATCACAAGAAAAGGAAACTGAAATGAGAGCTTTCTTTTTTCCCTATCCTGTCTTTTTTGTCTGTCCCATCACACACGCAGCCTCCATGCAGTGCTGCAACAGAACAGCTCTCCCAGGTGGAGCCTGGTTCCAGCACCAGAACATACTATCCAACACCACCTCGGTCACAGCAGATGACGAAGCAGCTCTTTCTCACAAAATCCAGTTTCTGTACTTGAATGAAGAAGGTCTGTGGTGCTTTCTCTTGGAAAGTGGGGGAGAAGGGCCTTACTTTGTCCTTGGAAGTTCTGCATCCCACTCCTTTGCTCTCATCATGTCAGAGGTTATTGCTGCCGCCGTCTTTCTCCTGCTGCTGCTGGGTGCCCCTTGCTTTCTGAACAGGCAATTCCACTTGCCAGAACTACTGATCTAGGGCACTTGTGAGCAGCATCAAGCTATACAGCACATTTTTAGTGGAAAATCATTAGACCGTGACTGATTGGAGAAGTTACCATCAGCTTAGTTTTAGCTGAGCTCAGTTCCTTCGAGCATACAAAACACCAGCTAGTGATAAACAATTGGTTAAGAATCTCCCCGGGTCTCAGTATTACCCTTAAAGCATCGCACAGCAGGCGATGCTGCAGGGAGTCTGTGATTAAAAAAGAAACCCACATACAATGGAGAAATGCTGGGTGATGAGCTGTCAGCCTCACTACCTATCACCCTCCAGTACATGCTGTTCTTTGAAAAGCATGTTCTTGTTTGAATTCAAGGTTGAATTTTCATACTCTTTCTCAGGCTGATTCCCATGGCAGGGCAGAAGAAAGGGTGTCCGAACGCGGCTTGCAATGCCTCTCATGGTGTGGTGTGGGTAGTAAGTCTTCACCCTTTGATGTTAGCTATCGCTTGTACCTATTTTACGACAGCACAGACTTCGCCATCCCTGCAGGTATTTCATGGCAGATTCATCACTGGTGCTTCCTTTCCTGGTACATTTGCTTTGAGGGTTTTTTTAGAAATATGGACCTTATTAGCTTGGAGTGTAGAAGCAGTGGAAAAAAGCTTGCACCTTTGCTATAAATAAAATTATTCTACAGGAACTCTGTCCTGTAGAGAGAGAGCACTGTATAGGGACCAAGGAAATGAGCTTCTGGGTCTAGTCCTGCTCATGGTGTGCTGGTGAATTTGGTTGACCTTCTCCATGCTTCAGATTCCCGGTCTGCAAAATGGAGCCAGCGGTGGCTTCCTCCTCTCTATAAAGCATGTTGAGATTAGCCAAAACAAGGTGATCCAGAGGAGGTAGTAATTAGAAACAAAAGCATGTTTCACTTTGTGTTGAACGAATAACGCTTGTGTCTCCCTCCAGTTTGTGCTTCAAAAAGTGATTGATTTGATTTCTCATTTTCTTGGTGCTCTCTCCTGCAGGCTTCAAATGGTCCCCACAGAAGCCAGGAATGACTTGTTTAACTTTTTATAATTGAATTAAGCTTAAGTTGTATTTACACAAGCTCTATACGTTGCTATAAAATCACTTTTTTGTGGATCTCCAATAAGGAGGAAGTTACAAGTTCTGGCCCTTATCTTTGCTGTGATACAACCAAGGAAAAATAACCATTGTAAAGTACGTCCATGTCTGTTGGGTTGTCTCATTTCCACTGTCTAAAGAAATGCTTAGGTTCTGGTTAGCCCTTTTTTTAATAAACCTATTTGGTAAAAACCTGGGTTTGATCTGTGGCATTTGTGAAGGGGGAGCACCCAGGCACTTCCAAGCCAGGATCAGGCCCTTGTTGTCACCTCCACTGAACACCTTGGCAACAGGAATCAGGGCATATTTCTAGCTATGGCAGCCTACGCGCAGAACGGGGAGCAGTGCTGCGAAATAGCTGGAAAATGGTAAAAAAAAAAAAAGAATGTAGCAGAAAGCAGCAACTTGCCAGAGAGCTAACGGGAGCCAGCGCTGGCAGAGCGGCAGGGTGAAGCGGCTCTGCCCAACAGGGTGATCTGCTGAGGTGAGGGCAGGTGGCTCCATGTTAAGCCTCAGCATCCCTCAGTTACCCGATGGGTAAGCGGTGCTCTACTTGAACTTCAAATGCTGACCAAAAGTGAATGTTTTTGTGGGCATGTCTATTGGCATTGGATCTGGGAAGGGAAGCTGGCTGCTGGTTCAGTCATGTTAAAAAAAAAAAAAATTGGGGGGAAGCAAATACATACATATACACACGTGTGTGTGTGTATAAATATATGTATTTTTGTATGTTTTCCTGGAGGGTGAATTTTGAGGGTTATCCTGAGGGTGAATTTTGTATGACCTGAAGAATATGGACCATTCAAAATAGACTGATGTCTCACTGGCTAGCCTGGCACACCGAACAAGTAGGGTTGCCTCACCCCTTTCTTCCACTCCACTTTTTTCATATACCCGCCTCTTTTCCATTAGGAATAGGATTCTCAATCCCTCCCACTCTGAATAAAACTTGCTGCAGCGCACACAGCCTATGCACACTGGAGTGTTCAGGATGGGATTTAACAGACATGTGAGTAATGGAATAAACCTCCTTCCCTTGGCTTTACTCCAAAGGCTGAATTCCCTCCTTTTTCTGCATTTCCTCTTTCGTTCCCACCATCCACCGTGCTATTCAAGGCATGCAGTATGGCAAGACATTTCCACCCAGGAAAGAGAGCCTCCCACCTGCTGAAGCTTGTCAGCTCTCCCAGACGAGCACGGGAGTCACCACAGAGCGATGCAAGGTGCTCCTCTTAACCCGACCACTGAGCCCTTGGCAGAGTTGCCAGCTTAAGAAATAAGACCCTGGCCATGGGAATTCAGGCTTTTGCCAGCACAATGATCCCAGATACTGGCAAAACCTGCTAAAAATCTATTTTTGTGCTCATCCTTTCCCTCCTGATCCAGTGGTATGTCTGTCTACAGCCACGTCTTGGAGCAAACGTGATGCTCTGATGAAATTTCTGCTGTTGCTCCCTTTCTCAAACCACAGGAATTGACAGCTATGCCACAGGTGTAATTGTGTAAGCAGGGCTTTCCTTCACGAGCCTCAGATGCTCTCATAATTGCTCATATTCAGAAAACAGCATAGGAAGTCGATTTAGCACTTCACGTTGCAAGTGAGTCATGCAAATTGCAGCAGTCAGAGGAAAAACAGGTAATCCCAGAGCACAGTGTAGATGTGGTCATGCGGGCAAAATGGTTATTGACAAGCAGGAGCTACAGTACCGTTTATGCTGGAGAAGGAGGACGTGGCTCAGTGGCATGGATGTTCGCTGGGGAGGGGGGGTTAGGAAACTCTGATTCATTGTTAGGCTTTGCTCCAGATGTTCTGGGGGAGGTGGAGCGGTTTGCTGGGGCGCAGGCCACAGAGCTGTCCTCATGCAGACCAAAGGCGAATAAAGCTGTGAGATGATGCGTACTGTTCTGCTCTCCAAGTGCAAAATTAATTTGCAATTAAAGTGGGTTTTTCACATGCCATTGGCGTCTTTTCATAGCAACAGAACATACGGTTTTTGCTAACGATGAAACCTTGAGGATACCATCGATGAGAGAGGGGCTTACGGCACTGCTCCTCACCCTTAAAGCTGGCTGTTGGGCGAGGTCTGAACTGCTCTGTGACAGTTCCACCTCAAAACGTCTTAAGTCTCTTTCTGTGAAACGAGTTGTCACATGCTCTTAAATTGGATGCTTTCACTAGCAATATTGGCTGCTAATTTCCCCGGAAGTTCCTGAGGTCCCAGCTCTGCACGGAAAAGGCATCGATGGTGTCGGTGGAGCTCCACGCTGGTTTGCAGATCTCCCTGCACGCAGCTCAGAGCAGGATCCAGACCTTCTTTTTACAGTTCTGCATAAAAGCTTTAGTTTTGCTTCTAATAAGCCATGTATTACATTGGTTAATTATGCTTTCTTCTGTGTGCTTCATTAGTAACTAAAAATACTCTGCGGTTTTGGGGAGAAAATTTATATACATACTGGGGGAAGCATATGTGCCTATAGATAATATGTGCATCATTTATGTGTATGGATATAATATAATTTTGAAAGTGGGTTAAACTTTTAAATGCTTGAACTGTAGTAAAAAAGATCCACTTTTCATCACCCTTCTCTACTGCCAACAAGGGACAGGAAAACCTTAACTGGCTGGCTTGGAGAGCCTGTCATTGCTGAAGTCAAAAAGATGTATACGCGATACGTGCTAAGTACGGAGAAGCTGAATCTTTAAATAGGGTTGGAGAAGGAGCAAGAATCAGCTGTAGAGAACCTGTTGATTGTCGTAAGTCTGGTTCATGCCCAAGATTTTGCAACTTTTGCACTCTGGTGCATGTGGGCAGCAGGTAAATGCCATTACCTGTTTGACTTTCCATCATGCCACTGGCTGTGCTGTGGCACAAGGATTGTAAAGAAGGGGCAAGGCCACTCAGGGAAGTCATCTGTGGAGAAGGGGTGGTTCTGAAATCTGTTCCTGTAGGGTTTGCCTTCTCTGTAGAGTGTCATTGTTCGTGTTTCTCCTCCTTTTTTCTTATGTATTTCTATTTTGGATTGCACTGCCTTGGAGAAGTTTTGGATTCAGAAAATAAAGCACTGGCTGAGCATAATTCATAGAATCATAGAATCATTAAGGTTGGAAAAGACCTCTAAGATCATCTAGTCCAACCGTCAACCCAACACCACCATGCCTACTAAACCATGTCCCAAAGTGCCACGTCTACACATTTTTCGAACACCTCCAGGGATGGTGACTCCACCACCTCTCTGGGCAGCCTGTTCCAATGCCTGAATTCCTGCTATAATTTCTGCATGGTCCCAGACCTTGATCTTTTCCGTACTTTTTAATCTTATTGTCGCTGTCAGCTCAGGTGTTTAAATAGCCCCACACTTGATGCCTCCTGGGAAAGTTTTCCTTAGTCTCCCCCAATGAACGAAAAGGAGAAGGGGGGGACAAAGTGGGAAGGACATTTATTTTACTAAGAGGCGTGGTGATGTTTGCATCAAAAGGCATCTCTTCGGAGTTGGGTGCTTTGATTCTGAGCGTACTGAATGGAGGTGGCCTGGCAGAAAATTTAGAAGCGATGAATATGTAAACAAGCACGGGGTGAAAGAAGGCGAGGGCCTCGCTGGGCCCTCGGGGGCACCTGAGCTCGCGCTCTCAGAGGTATTTGCAATGTGGCGCTGGGGGGGGGACCGGGCACGGCTGAGGCCAGGCCCCGACCCGGCGACCCCAGGTCCCTGCGGCCGCCGCCCCCCCGCCCGCCCCGGCCGGCCCGCGGGTCCCCCTGACGCCAGGGCGGGGGCGTGGCG
>VYZW01062240.1:142360-154660 GCA_013401315.1 Balaeniceps rex
GGAGGCGGCGGGCGCCGCCGGGGTCCCGGAGGAGCCGGGGTTGTCCGCGGCGGAGGAGTCGCTGGAGGAGAAGCTGCGGAGCCTCACCTTCAGGAAGCAGGTGTCCTACAGGTGGGTGCCGGGCGGGGCAGGCTCCGGCCGCCCTCGGTGCCCCTCTTGGGCACGGGGCGCCCGCGGGTGGGGAGGCGGCAGGCGGCGTCCGGCGGCGGTGCGGCCGGGCAGCGGCGTGGGGGCAGCACCCTGGAGCCTGAGGGGGCTTTTTCTGCACCCTGAAGCCTGAAAGACACACACACACCCCCAAGATCGGCGTTCAGTTGAGCCAGCGACCTGCCCCCAGCCCCGCCGCTGCCGTCAGGTTTGGGGTGCTCCTCCGGCGCGGCAGCGCTAGGGGCGATGGAGGTGGGGGGACGGCGTACCTGGGTGAACTTCAGAGTTACTCGAAGAGAGAGTCGGGGATCTTGCCCGGCTGCCAGGGGAGTAGGTCTGTCTTTACGCTTTGCCCTTTTCAATAAAAAACACGGCCGCCCGCGTTCCCGGCGCTTCCAAACGCTCGCAAAAGCGATCGGAAAAAAAACCTTTCTGGTGGCACCGCTGCTCCCGAGAGGGGTTTCTCTGTGGGAAGTCTCACGGAGCGCAGGTCTCGCTTCCCCACCCGTGCCGGCAGCCCTTGTGTAAGCCCCAGCGGTTGATAAGGTAGGTGGGCTGCCGTAGCCGGCACCCCCACGCGTGGCTGCGGGCCGAGAGCGGGCTGCCACATGACGTGCTACAGCCGAAGCAGGGTGTTACCTTCATAACCAGGGTCGTGTCTTTTTGTGGCCGTGCGTTTATCCCGTGTCTCTGATATCAAATAAATGGGTTCCCTCCTTCTGTAAGTACACCTGCATGCAAGGGCTGTTGGTGGGGTTTGTCTGCTTTCCTGTTACCACCCAGGATCTGTTCATGGTCAGCAGCTGCTGAAAGTGATTGCTGTCTGAGAAGCTTCGTGCCAAAAAGTTCTCGGGTCTTGCCTAATTCTGGCTGCAAAGCCCCAGCAGAGGCAGCACACCATCAGTAACGAGTGTCCTAGTGTGCTTAGGGATGAGCCCTCTTAACTGGGAGGGTAGAAAACACAGAGCTGCTACTGATTTTGTCTCTGCAAGGGAAGAGTGCCTCTAGCTCTAGGTAGACTAGCTGAAGAATCTCCCTGAACATTGAGATGCTTCTTTTTAGCGTGCTGTCAATTTACATCTGAGATAGCTTAGCAATGGTTTGAGTCCCTGCATGTGGTAGGGCTTAAAAATGATGTAATTAAACACTCTTCATAGCTGAATTTTTATATAATACTTCAGGTATGTGGAGAGACTTCCCCATAAGGGCTGATGGTCTCACTGGTCAGCATGAAGTTCGGGGTGATTCATACTAGACTCAATAAGGTGAGTGATGTGAAAAGGAAAACTTACTGGACACCTAAAGAGCATTACATCAGTTGTCTCTCGGTACTTTTGCATCCCTACCTTGACAGTTTTCCTAGTGCGTGCCATTTAGGGGCAAGTTGTCCGTTGCAGGTAAAGGCAGATTCTGTAGGTGGGCTGTTGAAGTAGCTGCTAATGAGACAGGTTTGCTAACATGTCTGCTCTTGGTACAGAAGGCAATAAATCTTGGAGGTGCTCTATTCAGGCTCTACATTTTCTTTTTTATTTCATTAATTTTGGCGTCTTCCCCTTTTTTTTGGGGGGGGGGAAGATATTAAAATCTGTTTATAATGTCCTGTTCTCTAGATTATCTAGAAGTGTGTTAAGACATGAGTATTTCTGAAGCTTTCTGCATTGTCGATATTTGTAAGGGTTTCATAATAAATGCTCGTAGGAGGAAATGTAGGGCTTTTTCTCTTCTTCCTCCTACCTCTCCTCTCCTCCATCTAGGCAAGTGTACAATAAGTCCTGAACCTTCAGATATAAAAGCCTTTTCCTAAGCATCTCTTGATGCATATTACTCATTCTACTTGACTTAGGATATGTGTGAGAAAGTACATTTTCTTTGCATCCTTGGATTTCTGCACCTTTTCTTCTTTTGGAGCTCGTCTGCTACAAATAATGCGCACTCTCTCATTTATCCGTGAAGAGAACAATGTGAGTATATAGAAGAGTAGAAAACTTCCACAAAGGACCTCCACTGAGCTCTTCACACCCCGCACCCCCCAGGCTCCTTAAATTGGTACCATTTCTCTCAGTAAATTATGGTGCTGAAATACATTTGTAAACATAAATGACTATATTATATACAGAAAAATCTATTTATGTTGGCACTTGGACTCCCTTATCCACTGGTACAACAGAAATTATTCAAGGCTTCATACAGACTTTCAGACAGCTCATTTAGGATTGTCTATGCAGGTGCATTACATTGACATACACCCATATATCTGTATTTATTCATGCAGAAAAAAACCTAACAGTTTCAAATAATAGAGAGTCATGAAAATGCATGTAAAAAATTCTGTTGGTGGCAACTGAAGGAATGAAATGGGTGGCTGAAATAGAGGTCAAGGTATTGTCACAAGGGGAAAAAAGGAAGAAGAAGAAAAATATTGCCTGTACCAATTTTATATTAATTGCTCCCAGTTATGTGAAACTATGATTTACCTGAGTCTGGCTTAAGGTCTTATCTTTTCCCTCTTTTTCTTTGTTGCTAAACAGCAACTTCTTCCATTATAATGCAGATCTATTTTGCTAATGACATAGTGGTTGCATACAAATAACTTGTTAGTTTCTCTAGAATTGTACCAAAACCGTGAGTAACATAGTTCAGAAAACAATGTTTTGTACTGATGCGGCCAGTGGCTTACAATAAGAAACTGCTGTATTAAATACATAATGATTTTGTGCAATAAATACCAATGTAGCCATGTTTGTCCCCTGTATGGAAACATCAGGAGGAAAAACTTGCTTTAAATAACACAGGTGTGCCTCATAGGGAGCTGGAAAACTCCCTTGACCTTGCCGTGTTCCCAGCCATACCCACCTTGTACCTGATATTCACGAAGCTCGTTGTCTGCACCAAAAGCTCATCATTCTGTTAAGAGTAGATGTTTGCTTGCTGTTTTCTTTCCAGTAATATGCTGTAATTATGTATACATACACAGTGGGGATATGCCACTTATCTGTGCTTGTGCATGAGCTAATGGGTTTAAAGTGTGTCTGTTTCTGTGTGTGTGTGTATGTGCTGCCAACACGCATCCCTTAAGTGGATCTTAATTTGCAGATGGGGCGCCTGCCCTGCCTGATTTAATCAGGGGTGCTGCTGCTGGAGCTCAGCCGGTGGGTACCGCTGGTCCCGCCGGCGGTGCAGGGCTGCCGAGGGAGGGAAGGGGTGGTCTGCTATCAGAAGTGCTGATCCCTTGATGGGGGTATCTTGCAGAGCTGGTCCCTGTGCAGACTGAATGAAAGCTCAGAGAAATGATCTCCCTTTTCAGCCTTGTGCACTTAAATGAGGCCAACCGACTTAGTAGTTGGATGCTACCATCAGAATGCCAACAGCTACGCAGTAATTTCTAGCGCTAATTTTTTACCCTACAGATATGGAATTAAGTATCTTTAAGATGTTTTGGCTTTTCTGCCTAAAATCTGAACTATGGGCTCGCAAAACGAGAATTTTTTTTTTTCATAAACTGATAGAACCAAAAGTTCAGTTCCTACCCCACTGTGAAGACATTGGCAAATGGGGGGGGGGGGGCATGGGGAAGTTAATTAAACATGTACCCCTGCCAGAGAGAAATGCTCTCTACAGATTTGTTCTTGGAGTAGTATTTACCCCCTATATTTCTGGACCCAGCAGAATATTTACAAGACATTGTGACACAAAGCTAGTGGGTAAATTTTTCTTTCCTTTTAATTTTTATTATTTTGTCACTGCAAAGTTCTGTGAGGAAACTCATGGTCTCTTTTAGCTAAAGTAGAGATTAAAGTAGCTTCCCCAAAGTAATTCTTGAAATAAAGAGAAATTCAGATTATACCAAAGAGATGCTCGATAAGAATATTTCCACAATAAAAAGCTATGGCTAGAGAAAACCTTGGAAATAAAGCTCTATCTGGCAGGTTTCCTGCAGGTGTTCGCAGCTCTAAAAACTTATATGAAATGCAGTCTTGTCACTTAATTGTTTAAGCTTAGAGAAATAGTAAAAGGTCAAAAAAACCCCAAACGCAAAACCAAACCACTGCCCCCAAAACAAACAAAAAACCCCCCAAAACAGGCAACACAAACCAAAAAGCAAACCAACCAAAACCATCAATAATGCAAATGATTTTTAATTTCTTATTAATTATTATTCAGAAATCCAGGGAATCTTGGTTAGTGGCATTGGAAATAAAGGTGTAAGTTTTAATGGTCCTCTTGTGAGAGCTCAAGTGGCATTTGGCAAACGCTTGTCACTAGGGTATAGTTCATCTAGAGAAATGTAATTTCATTTTGACCAAGTGGAGAAATCCTACCCAGTACAGCGGGTGGCAGGCTTTAGGATTCTTGCTTGTACATGCCTCGGGGATTTCCAAAAGCGGGGCCATAACGAATTGTCTCAGAGGAGTCCTGTGCTGCCAAGAGGCAGCGAGTTGGCGGCTTGGTTATTGTGCTTTGTCTTTGGCGAAGGTGGCTTGCCTGAGCAGGAAACCATGTGTTTCGCTTTTAGTAATGGAAGCGGCTGGAGGCACTGGTTTTCTTAACTCACCGGGTCCATTGGCCATCCAGTTCCACTCAGAAATGTCGCTGTCTAAAATGGGTGGTTTGAGTTTCTTTGGCTGATGTTTCTCTCCAACTTGCCAAATGAATCTGTTTGGGACCCTGCTTTCCCGACCCTTCCTCTGCAAGCAGAAGCCAAGAATCAAGCTGGCCTCTCCTCCCGCACCATCAGCAATAACTGCTTGTCTGTTGTGGCAAGAAGTACCTGGAGTTATAATTAGAGTGGGTTTTGTTACTGCATTTGAAGGGGAAAAAGTTATGGCAGGGAAATTCCTGCGTACACAATCCCTGAGTACACAAGCCTCGTCACTGTTGATGAGCATATGAGTACCTGGGACTACAGATGGGGCCTTAGACCAAAATAGAAATTTAAGGATGGGAAACAGCCTCATTTTTTGCTTCATTTATTTACAGACATGATAATGAACATAAAACGTACATCAATTCTCAGTAAATATTAAATAGAGACAGCATGGTAGAGGTGTCTCCTATTACTAAGACTTAATTATTTTATGAAATATGACAGCATTTACTAGTGTACTGTGAAGCATGATAAATAATTAAAGCTGAATGACATTTGTAAAAATGAAAACACCCAACACAAGCCTTTGATCTTTTGATTGTGTTGATTTCTTTTACTTAAGTTTCCTTGAATCTTAATATATCCTATTTCTATAAATGAGCGAGGTTGTTCTGCATGAAAATGATGGATGAATTTCGATCTTCTACCAAATGTCAAGAAAATAATTCTCGCTCTCCGGCCTAATCTCATAAAATCCGCTTACAACTGTCTTTAAGAGTTTCGGTTATGTACTGTACAGAGTTGTAACCACCCACTCACATAACAGTGACTCAATTTACTTTGTCACCCAAAACATCCATCACCATTTTATCATTTTCTCCCAAAGCACATCAGTGGATGTTTTTGGTACATGAAGGGGCCTTCATGAAGCTCGCTCATTTATAAAGCTTTGAGGTGGAAGTTCTGTGTTGGAGCCAAATGCAGAAAAAGGCGAGGATAGTTCAGAAACAAGAATAATACCATGGGAAAACCAGCTTGACATTTAAAGCTCTCTCCTGACTTTGAGATGTGGCTGCAAGTCTGGCCATCAATGTCTCTAGGTCACACAAAGTAAAAGGACTGTCTTTGAATTTAGAGCATGTCTTACGTTCTCCCCTCTGTATCTGAGGTTAGCAGTACTTTACAAAAGACACGTTGTGAATGATAACTCTGGGTAAAGCTACATGTGAGCTGCAATGGAATTACGTACCTACTCAGAAGGAGATAAATGCATCAGTGATTTGAAAGCGGAAGCCTCTGCGAGTGCATAATAAAGTTGTTGTGTAGCACAGACACAGACCTGTAGCCTCAGATTGCCCTGGGACTGTCGCAGGTGGAAAATTTTGTCGGGTAATAAATGCTGAATCAGATGCTGTGTAATTTTGATGGGGTGGAAAACCACTTTTGCTCTGGCTAGTCCTTTGGAATAAATGAACAGGTGGTCAGTTCTTCTCGCCTGGGTCAGTCATGGGGCTGATGAAATTATTTGCTTGACGCTTCACCAGGCTTTTGATGGGGGATTTTTTTATGTGGCAAACTTGGCAACTTGGCCGAGATGTTGGGAAGGTGATGCATATATGCAACAGTCTTCTGTGATCTTCCTGCTTCTTTATCAGTAAATCCAGACACTGACAATCAGCCAAAGGATTTCCCAGATATTAAGGAAAAGAGGAAGAAGGAAAGAAGAATAAGAAAGTAATTACGCACAGGGGGCTTGTAGCTTTGTGGTAACATCTTCTAGTTACAGAACTGACAACGAGGAACTTTGCCTTGGAATAAAATGGAATGGATGTGGAAAGTTGGGCCTCCTTTTTGTGTGTCTCTCTCTACAGAGGGTTTTTTTTGTTTTTGTTTTTGTTTTTTTTTTTAACACTCTGTGTATGTGGGAGTGATGCATTAACTCAATGATACTATTCACCCTGCATGTCCTGATGTTGGGGTTTTTTTTCCCCTCTTGTGGTTTTCAAATGATTTGACCATTTGTCACTCTTAACAGAGAAAAGCTGTGTGGGACTGGGTATATGTGAAACAAATGTGTAAGAGTCCATAATATAACACCATGTATGTGCGTGTGTATGTGTACAGAGCCTATAGGAGCCTCTGTGGGGGTTAGTGCAGGGTATTTGATAGCTGTGTATGGGTAAGGTGAAGTTACGGTGAATAACTTCAGGGTGAAGGAAGGTGTATGACAGGACATGGGCATGAAGGACTCTGCTGTGTGTTTTGCAGGTTGCAGCTATGTGGGAAAACCAGCTGTACTTTCTACTAAATAATTGCTGGACCTTGTGTGGGCTGAGGAAAGTGTACCAGGGTGGGTTGTGTGTTTGGGAGCCTTGGTGCATGCTCTGTATAAATGCCCAGGAACTTAAGATGAAGGGATGCCATTATGTTGCTAATTTCAGTGTATGGTGTGTGGGTTTTCTCCCTTTATTTAACTGTCCTTTCTTCTGTGGTAATACACACATGCATAGAAAATGTTAGTGTGTTTGCTCATGGTGAAGGCCTTAAGTCTGACGGAAAGTGCTGTGCCAAGAGCTGAATCCAAGGTTTGCAGGCCCATCCAAAGCCACCAGGTCTCAAGTTTCACTTCTCATTTCTGTCTATACTGCATTTTTTTCTTATTTACCTCTTCTGGCTTCTCTCGGTGTGGGCGTGCTGGCCTGTGGGTATAACTGCTTCCCACGCTGTGCCAGCCCCTGACCTCTCCTGTAACCCTGTCTCTCAGGTGCTGAGCTTCTGGTAAGGCCATCGCTGATGCACGTGCAACCCAATTTATGCTGCCAGCAGGGAAGTTGATAGCATCTCAGCCAGCTCATAAAGACTCCTTTTTGCCTCTCTGGAAACTTGTCTTTTGCGTTTTGCCTATAAATGAATTCAGGGAGGATTTTGTTGGTGAAGATTGATGCTTGTGGTCCTCACACCAGCACCATCTTGTGCTGGCTACTACGTGCCACAGGTTGGCCGTGACCCTGCACAGCCTTCCCTGTCCAGACTGAGCCTGAATCTTTCTCTGAAGATAACACTGGGCTTGGGGTGACTGTGGTTAGGAAGGAAAGTGACATTTTTCACTTTAAATTTCACTAGAATTGTTTCTCAGTTACAAAAGACCTCATCCCCCCATCTTGGTCTTCAGAGGAGACCCACAAATGGAGTAGAAGACAGTGTAGTGTCAAGGAAGGGGCTGTTTGTTTTTTAACACCAAACAAAAAAGTCTAATACTTGTCCATTATACTTTGTCTCAGCTTTTTCCACCTGTAAGGCTGTAATCTGTAAGTGATAATATCTACCTAATGCAGGAAGTGTAGGACCTGATTCTTTGTAAATCCTCTTTGAGAAGCAGACAATGGAAGATAAAGTGACTTATTTAAGATGGCAGATGGAGTCTGTGTGACAAAGTGGGACCGGATCCTCAACACTAGCTATAAGAGCAAGGCCTCTCATCCAGGTTAAAAGGAGAGTGGAACAGAAAAGAATTGAAACTGCGGCTTTCTCCCCCAAATTTCAGGTTTTCTCTGAGGCAGAGGACAGTTGTGCATTAATATTATAATTTGATCTTGTTTAGAGTACAGCTTACACAAGTTTTGCCTCTGAGTTATTTGTGCATTGAGCAAATGGGAGGGTTCATTTTTAAAGAGCTATAGTAACCTGAGGCTGCCACAGGGCACTAAGTGGTTCTTCTGAATGTCTCAGCACCTCCCACGACCTTACTGAAATGGCTCAGAGTAAAGGTAGGTAAGGGATTGAGGGGGGAAGGAAAGATCTATTAGGTGGTTCTGAGGAACTAAATGGGCACTAACTACTGCACTTTTGGGAAAGTAAGCTGGTGCAGGGCTGAGCCTGTCTGGACTCTGGGATTGAGCCTGGTATTTCCCCGATACTTTCTATACTGCATTTTTGAGGAACCTTGGTGGTTTGAAACACATGCTAGAAAAAGGCTTGGTAATGAGGTCCTGAACATTTCAGTCCCAGATTTCCTTTCAAACGCGGCTCTGAATGGCACTGCCAGAATCCCCTTCCATTTAACAGCTGTTTGAAAGCTTAGCTAACTTCAAAATTTACAGTTCATAATGGGAAACTGCTATTTTATCATTGGGTCTGTCTACCCCTTTTTTGAGGCGTTCAAATTCTACCTAGAAAGTTTTCCAGCTCACTGGCCCTACAGACTACCTAACACTAATCCCCACTGTCATAGACAAATGGCCATGTAGGCAGAGAGAATGGAGGTGCCTAATTGTACTTAGGTTTGAGGCATACCAACTTAATGCATCATTGCTCCTCCTGTGTACCTTTGCGGATAAACATGAGATATGAGAAGATGCAGGATGCTACTCTCTCAGGCTGCTGATAAGGTATATGCCATCAGCAATGAGTTTACTCGTTGGCATTGGGGAACAGTGCCGCTGGCTGCCCTATAGCCTCAGCTAGGGCTATAGGTGCATTGCAGAGATAAATAATATTGATGTCTTTGGCTGTCTGACTGTATGTAAGAGTTCTTGGTGGAGAGATGTGGGCTCTTTTTGAATGTCCAGGGACTTGGAGGAAGGTGTTTAGTGGTGAGAAGTGTAGGTGTAGATAGTGGGAATGTGGTGGGTGAATACCTTGTCTTGCTTGGTATTATCCTCTTCAGATGGATTTAAAATTATCCATTTCTCCCTCGTTGTTACTAAGGAATGTGTGTTTAATATGTACATCTAAAGTATGTCTGATTAGGGCTATATGATACACGAGTGTTTGGGGATATGACCTGACACTTTTTTTACAAGAGGAGAAAAAGAAATTTTCATATTTAATATAGACATAATTATAAGAAGCACTATGCTTATGTAGTACTCACTGCAATATTTGTAATTTCACTAACTTCAAAATATTTCAAAATTGTGAGATTTGTTTCAATATTTCTGATTTCTTTCAAATATTCCCGAATTTGGCTTTTCATAAAAACAAACAGCAAAGCCCCTAATAGCTGGATTGTATGCCTTCTAAATTGTATGACTCATCAGGAAGCTTGACCCACTGGGGAACATTTTCCACGTGGGGCAGGCACTAAGCTTCAATTGCACGCATTCATCAAAGATGATGAGTTGAACATCTTAGAATCCCTCTGTGCTCTGAAACTGCTCCCTGATGCTGTGTAATATGCAGGAGAGGGGACTGCCTGTGATGCTCTGAGAGGTGCCATGGGGTTTCTGGGCACCATAGGAGAGGGTGAGGAAGCAAAATGGCTTTGAAACCTGTTAGCATTAAAAGATGATGAGAAAATACCTTCCTGTCATCACTTTATTTCATTAGGTTGCTAATGAGTTTCCTCTAGGGATGGTAATGGGGTAGTTCTTATGCTTTTATCCAATTAGTGAATGATCCCAGGAGTATATCCTTTTGTTGTGAAAACACATCGAGTTTCATTCCAGCTCGAGCACTGCATCCTGTAGGTTCTCTGAAGGCAATGAAATGCCATGTGTAGGTGCACACTAGGCCAGGTCCTTAGTTATTAATTGCTGATGTTAGCCTCATTTATGGTTTTGAGATGATGCCCTAGAGGGCAATGGACTCTCCTGTGAAAGTAAGTGAAATGCCAAAGATGTGAATAAAGTTTCATTATGTGAGTTTTGAGGTTAGTTGTAAGTTGAGACACTGAGAGAATTCACATGTTAGAAACCCGTGTAGATAGGAAACAAAAGAAAAGTGCCTTTGATGCGATTGCCTTAAGGGATATCCAGTACCAGTGTCTTGCCAGCTGCTTGTGCTCATAGGATCCTTTGCTGCTGGCACTATAGTCACCTCCAGGTTTTAGCCTGATTTAAAATGACATTGAAGAAGGAATTAGCAGCAGTACTGATGCAACTGGCATATTTGGTTGTGGGTGGCCTTCCATTAGTGAGAAGAGCTTAAGTTATTCTTTATTTTTCATTTTTGTCTCTGCAGGTAGCCAACAATTGCAACTGTCACTCCTCTTGCAGGGCCGTATATTTGGCTTTGGAGCAGATAGTCTCTTTGTTTTGTCCCTGGCCAGTTTTTACTGTGATAGAATTTCTGGATTTCTTTATTTTTGAGTTGCTCCCTCTCCCTTTTCATTCTGTAATTTGCCTTTGTTGCCCTATCTTCAGTCTTGCAGCGTACTTCTGTCTTTTTGCTGATTCCTGCCAAGACACCGGTGCTCTGTGTGGGTTTATGTACCCGGGCCTGCGCGGTGCATGGTACAATGAGTGAAGAACACACAACTCCATAAACACTGGGCTTCACATTCTACAAGGTTAGATTTAAATTATTGAGCTCTCTCCAACAGTTTTTTCCTGCCTCCAAGGCTAGTGTGAGCTTTATAGGCCAGTGCTGCATCTCTGATTATTTACTACCAAGATGCTCATGATAAGCTGCTTCCTTTCCCCTTTAGATTTGCAATACTGGAGGTTTTCAAGCCCTACGGTGGCAGACTATGTTGCAGTGGCTGCGAAGTAGTTATGTACATGTTTTATGTGCAATTGGATATAAAGATAGAGACTGGTTTTGGACTTCTCCCTGCCAGTGTAATGCAAACCTATGGCAAAAAGGAGGAGGCACCAGTTGCCTTCTCCAGCTTTTCAGCTTTTTTTTTTTTCCAGCTTTTTCAGGTGTTGAAGGAATGCTGAATGGTGCTCGACCAACCCTGCTGATGCATAACAAACAGTGCTGGAGTAGACTCACAGTGGCTTGGATACAGGGTAGCGTTGTGATGCTTGTGTGGACTCTCTTTCGGCCTTGCGGATCTTGATTCAGCCTGGACGGCAAAAAGCAAAACATTTTTCATTTCCTTGAGTCTGATGTGGGCCATATCATTGTTTGATAAATGCGCTACGATCCAGAGTGAACAGCAAAATTACTGAGTGCTGGGTTATTTGGTCTGTCTTGTCAGCTCCTAGTTTCTCTTCTTTCAGCAGATAGTGGGAGGGATGACTAATGTTGTCTGTGATGCTGGGGCAGTTATGAGCTGGACCGAGACCAACATAACAGTTAAGATGCCCCCTCACAAATTTCATATGTGGTGTTTAGAAACTGCTAACCTGATGGCCCTCAGACAAGTGACCTAGAGGTGGCAGTTCTTTCCCAAAGCATTCCCTTATCTATCAAACCTTAATCCGTTTGAGAGGGAGAAAAACCATAACCTTTAGCAGGGATGGCTGTTGACAGTCTGGCCTGGAAGACTTTGGTGCCCTCCAAAGGGAGGGCTGGCTGGAGCACAGCTCTTCTGCTTTCCAGAGAGGATACTGCATGTCTTTCCCTCTGGGAATCGCCTGGGCTCCGCCAGCCCACAGCAAGCTTCTGTCCAGACCCCTCTTGGGGATGTGATGGCCATCAACTACATACGCCAAGCATTATGTATGTTCATTCAAGCCTGTGAGCAGCCTCAAGCCAGAAGCACTCTGAGAAATGCTCTCCAGGGCAGGATGGACCCAGAGAGCTTGTGTGTGAGCTCTCCCCTTAATGAATGTGTTTCAGAAAAACCTCATATGTGATGATCTCTCTCTTTTTTTTTTTTTTTTTTTTACGGAGTAAAT
>VYZW01062240.1:155094-218050 GCA_013401315.1 Balaeniceps rex
TTTTTTTTTTTTTTTTTTAAATGGAGTAAATGCTGCTTTTTTTTAATGAAAGACACGAAGCTAAGCTATCTCTGATGGCTGTAACTGGAAGAGATCTTTAGTATGACACACAAATATCTTTATTTCCTCATATGTAGTCACCTATTCAAGATCAAGTAATGCATTCTTCCAAATTTTCACCTCTCATCTGGTGAAGATGTGAGAGATCAGATAACAGGGAATTTAAAAGAAAAGCTTCCTCTAATCCCGTGGTTGGGCAATATGGTCTTTTATCCCTAATCCCTGGATAGTGCAATAGACTCTTCTCTCCTTACCCCCGCCTCCTTAGTGCCAAAAGGAAAGCAACCAAATGTAATTCTGCCATCAGCTCTGAGAGGACTGTGAAAATATCCTCAACCTGTCCATACAATAGCTGCTTATGTTTCCAATTCCCTTTTTTCAAAGAAAGACTTTGAGTTTGGTGTTCGTATTAGTACCTGGTCTTGTACTGAATTCAGGTAAAACAGGCGTACAAAATGAATACAGAAGAAGAGGAAGCCACAGCTGCTGAACCCTGGTGTGGGGGCTCCTCTCTTTTCACAACTCCTGCCGTCTCTCTGCAGGAACAGAAGATAACGATTGACTAATTTTGGGAGGGAGATGGAAGGAAGAGGGGAGCTGACCTGTGGTTGTGAAAGTGCTGGGCTCATTCCTCCTTGCTTCCTAACCGTTAAGGGCTGTTGTTTATTCAGGGAGAGTTGCAGCACAGGCAGCAGCAGGGAAAGCTTTCATCACATGCTGATTATGCCTCTCTCCTGACTTAGCAGAAAAATAAAGTAATTCACTTTCTTTTTGGTCTTTGGCCTTTATCCTGAGATTACTCATGTCTTTTGCTTCCTGAAAATTGGAGATCATCCTCTTTCACACGTGAAGTGCCAAGATACCAGATGGCCTTGCCTTTCTGCCACCAGTGACCTTACTTTGCTATCCTTTGCAGCTGTGCATCTTACTCAATGAAAGCTGCAGCTGACTGTCTCCTGGAGGATGTGGATGTGGGCCTGCAGTTGGGTCTGGGAGCTCCGGTGTGTGCCTGCTTCTCCCATCTGCTTGTGATTGATGGAGCTGTAGGTCAGAAAAAGATGTTTTGATCATTTCAGCCCCAGTCAGACTTTTGGACCCTTCAGCTGACCAGGAACTTCCAGTGGGTCACAAATAATTATAAGATGAGATGAGGACAGGGAATGGAGGGTGGGAAGTCATGCTTAGGGTGCACTAGGTAATGCTTGGTAACAGTAATTTTTCTAAGCTTGAAAGAGGCCATTAGAGGTGTGAAAAAGAGAGAGAAAAAGAAAAGGAGGAGGAAATAAGCTGGGATGGAAAATCGTAGCCCAACTTTCCCTCAATTTGATCTAAAGGCTGAAAAAGGAAAGATGTGAATTCCCCTCCAGTTGGAGAAGCAGCCTGCTGTCTCAAAAGGCTGTTCCCTGGCAAGTCAGCTCTCCCGCCCACTCCCACTGGCAACGTGGGGATTGTAGCCAGAAAACGTGGGGCTCTCCAGGGTCTTGCTGCAGCCGAACCCTGCCTGGGCAGTTGCCCCCACTCCCTGCATGGTAGCCCCTTCTGCAGCTGCCCCCACCCGAGCATCCAGCAGGAGATTTTTGTTTCTGATTCTGATGCTCTGCGAACAGTGTCACAATTTGTCAGGTGCCGAGAGTGATATTTGCTTGATGGAAATGTTGGCCCTATTGTGAATCAATCCTAACAGCTTTTCACAGCAAGGTTGTAAGACAATGAGGCGAATTTACTACGCAGGCAGACAAAGCGGCTTCTATTACGTGTGAAAACACAAATAATAGGAGGATAAATGCAAAACAGTGAGAACGTCTTAGTGTTAGGCGGTCGCAGGCACAACAGTGTGCGTCAGCGTCTGACTCGAGTGACAGAGGTGTACAAACAAGGCGGTGGTGGGAACAAGCAGGTACGCCTGGAGGGCTCGTGCCTGACAAGGCTGAGCTGTGGGTGCGTGCAAAAACACGAGGAAGATTTCAAAGATGTTCTGCAAAGGATCTGCTCAAGCAGAGCAGCAATGGGAAAACACATGATTGTTCCTTAAAATAAAGTGACCTCTCACCCATTCTAAATTAAGGGGATGAGGTAATACATGTGAAGGTACCACAACATATGACATAGGCATTCACTTGTAATTCCACTCTTCTGTAATGGAGAAGGGTGGCTGAAAAATTTCCAGTGGAACATTTTTTTGTTGTTGTTGAGAATTTTGACATAGTATTTTCCAACTGAAATCTTCTGGGGAAGATGCTGATTTTGTTTTAAAAAAAAAAAAAGAGCAACACATTAATATATTAATCTTAATATCAACTATTCTATATTTCAGATATTATAATTCCTTGCAATTTCTTCATGCTGAGTTTTTTTTTTCACTCTGATTCAGAAGAGAAAAGTTATTTTGATTTGATTTGAAATTTCAGAATTTCCCAAAGAATGGAATTGCTGAGTTCTGGCAAGCCAAAGTTGTTATTTGGTAGCATCCATGACACTGTCTTGGTCATGATTAATTTTCCGTGCTAGAAATGTGCTGTAATAACCACATTTTGTGTTAATCAGCCCTGTAATACTTAGCCTCTTCTGCAGGACCAGAGACTGAAAGAACATGGGAGATGAATTGTCCTCTGACTGCTAGCAGGAGCCGCCTGGTGTCATGATTAAAGCATATTATCAGGATAATACTGAGTAGTGGATGGCCATCCACATTTTTATAGCTAAACAGGGAGGTCATTCTCCAGGGATGTCTGAAAGCTGAATGTATGTCAGGTGTATGGTTAATGTTGGGTGTTTTGTTTGTTTGTTTTTTCTTTTCCTTTCCTTCTCTTTCTGAGAATATTTGGTGCCTAGGAGTCTGCCTCTGCAGCTATTGGCAGAATGCACCTGGTTAATAAAACCCCAGGTAATCACTTATTGGACACTAACTCTTGTCTTACACAGAGAATGAAAGCAATCTCTGATGTTAAGGCTGAAAAAGCTCCTGCCCTCAGGGAGTGTTGACCTGTTCTTTAGCCATTTCTCCTGCTCCTTTCTCCCTCCGACTATGGAGCGGTCAGATCAGCATTTACGCGCCCTCAGAGAGATGTACCATGGTGGTGGATCTTGGGTGGATGGTGGTCTCTCCCACCCATGTTCTGGTGACTGGGTTTGCGCCACAGTGTGCTTGGGTCAACAGGGCGAGAGTTTTGTAGAAGTCAAATTTCTGTGAGATTTGGCTCTCAGGACTGAGGAGCTCCCATCCAACTAATCTGGGCAGTGGAGAAAGAGGGAGCCAGTATATTTTTAATGGCTACATGTGTGGAGGGTTGATGACCATCTTCTGTTCAAGTCTGAAGGGTGTTGGTAACTACAGCGCAAAAAGGAATATAAATGATAGGCAAAATAGCTAGACAGTGTTTATTATAATAAATTATGTCTGGGCAATGGATTGCTGACTCGTCAGTCAAAGAACAGTGTCTGCTTGTACTGGTTTTGCTGTTCCCGACATCTGACTCCCACAGGATTTAAGAACTTTCTTGGGAAGAGACCATGTGAGTGCACAGTTCTTGCCATTAAGACTAATGCATTTCCTTCTAATGGCTCTGCTGTGATGAATCAGTCCCTGTGTGCACGCCTTGATGGTGGGTGTCACTTCTTTCTGGCTCTGGAAAAATTGCGAGTACCGATATGTGTGAAGAAGTCAATATGAGGAGGGGAGGAATTATTCCTGAAAGATAATTTCGGGCTGGGGAGGCTACCTTCCCTTGATGTCCTCAACAGTCATTAGCAAGCGAGAGAGTCTTCTCCAGAGGACCATTTTGCCAGCCTAATTCAGGCTCTGGCTCCAAATTGTCCTCTGGAAGAGCCCATCTCTATCGACTGCAGACAGTCTGTGGAGAGCAATCTTACAAAGCTAAAATTAGTTTTTATGTGGACCCCTCCTACAAATAGGATGAATAGAGGTATGTGCTTGTTAGTGTTTGACAAATGTTTCCAAATTAAAAGAAAAAAAAAGGCAAAACATGGGAACTTTTTCTGTAAAAAGCATGTTTGGGTTTTTTTTCAGGGGGAGGCTTTTTGGAATTTCTTTTTTTTCTTTTTTTTTTTTTTTGCAAGAGATAAATTTGGTTTGAAGTGGAGGTGGTGACTTCTTTTAGTGGATACTGGCAAGTATGTCAGTTTTAAAAAGTGCTGCAGTAGCTCTGTAGCCAAATAGAGGTGTTGCCATTTTGCCTGCTGTGAACTGCATCTTTAAAAGGATCTCCTTTGCCAGCTGCAGGGGCAGCCGAGATGCAGTTGTTTTGTGATTCAGTCCCAATACAGGACGTGAAAGTAAATCTTTTGCCCTCTGCATCTCTCTTTCTACGGAATCTGGGCACATTTGTCCTGTTTTCCATGAACTACAATAAATTACCTGGAAAGTAAAATGCATGGGTTGCCCATGACTACTTTGCTCTCTGAGGAGCGTTCCTTAATGGTTCACAGCCAGACCTGGCTGGTGAAAGGAGTGTGTATTAGAGGGGGGCTGATGCCTCTGTGCAGGCCCTCGGTTATTCCATGGGCCAGCCCCCTTTTTTAGTCAACTTTGCTCTCAGCTTAACTCTTGCTGCTACCTTAACTCATTCACCTCTCCAGAATGGCACGAACCAAACCAGGGGGAGGAATGGGGACAAATCATCTTTGTCTTGAATGTGCGACACCTCCAGTTGATGATGTGCTGAATGGTACCTGGGTGGCTGATATTTGACCTCTTTGTTATTTTTTTTTTTTCCCCCCTTCAATTTGTTGGGAGCTTGAAAAAGTACAGGTGAAATGAAAAAAGACTAGAGAAGGGTAATGTAAATCACTTCAGGCATTCAAGTGTATTTGTGATTATTCTGCAGGAAGAGAGATGATAGACTCTAGTTATTTAGTTTATGCATAGAAGAAAATATGATGAAATAAGTGAGCTCAGAGGCTTTTCCTTTACTTGCCATACATGACTGTTTTGTGTGTATTTAGTAGACGGTTCACTGCTGCAGCAAATCACTGAAGGGAAATATTTAGTAGGATCCAAAGAAGAATTAGGCTTTTACATGAAAATGAATCATATTTATAGCAAGTCTGACTACTGAGTACCCTGAGTAGTACTCATGTACCCATGTACCGAAGAGTACGATGTCACCAGAGTTGCCAATGATTTCTTGCTTCAGGGGGTGAGAGAATGACCTGCAGGGGCTGGAAAGGGATTCTTTCCGTGAAATACAACCTTCCCTCCTTCACTGGGCACACGCTGCTGCTTGTGTTTCTAGCTGCCTTCCCTTAAAATACCAGGTATTGGTGGGATATTGAAAAGAGAGTTCTTGAACTCACAGGCCAGTGATTTGATCAGGCTTGACAGCCACTAGGGACCTAAACAAATAACGAAGAAGCTAATTCTGTTCCCCTATCTAAAATTCTAATCTTGTTTGTGACATCATAATTGGTTGCCATAGGGACAATTATGGTGTCATAAAAAGAGGATTAATTACGAGTTTAAGTGAGGAATAAGCAGCTGGAACAGATGAACTTTTTAATAACTCCTGCCTCCTCTGAAAGCTACCGTTTTGTGCATAAAAATACAGCTCCAAATAAAGAATGATGGGCTGGAAGAAAGTCAGTAAATATGCACTGAAGGAACAGTTGTGCATCCAAAAGGATATTGCTCTAAGCTGCTGGGGTCTATCAGGATGCTGTGGTGTAAAGGAAAACTCATTTATGTAGAGAGATGCTAGAATGAGCAACGGATCTCCTGTCTCACGTGGACTTTTCCAGGTGTGAAGCCACACTTCTTTTCCTTCCATGAATCTTTTTGTTGTGTTTTTAAGCATGGAAAACTATGCAAGTTGGGTTAACATTCCACTGTAGCTGGTTTAAAAAATAAACATGGGAAACACGATGGTAGTGGTATGTAAAAGATAATTGAATTTTGGAGTAACTTAACTGATTCCTTTGTGAGGGTGCTTTAAATTTTAGTGGCTTGTCTGTTAGGAATTGGTTGTGTCGGGAAAATCAGGATTCCTGGGGCTAGGATATTTCAGGATAGATCACCTGATGCGTTAGCTTTTGCCTGTGCTGTAAAGGCTAGGAGGGCTACTTAACAGGGAGCAAACTAAATCAGGCAAACAGGGTTCTTGTGCCCAAACTGATGGGATCTGCACTACTGTATTAAATCGTCAGTTCATACAATTCTTCCATGCTGCTGACTGTATGCAGTTTTGTAAAGCAACGTTTTGAAAAACGCTGAATTCCTTCTGCAGCGTTAATATCTGTGCCGGCTGCTTTGCCCTCTCAGGTGGTCTTGCATGTTCCCTCAGAGCCAGGCAGGCTCTGCTCTGCTTGACTGTTCTTGCTGCTGTTTACTGCTCTGACCCCAACCACTCCGGCAGTAATGTATTAGCAGAAGGGCCATCAACAAGAATTATTAATACGTAACAGGGGCCGGAAAGTAGTGTGAATAGCTGTGGGTAGCGCTGGGGATGGACTCGCTGGCAAGAAGCTGCCTGAGGGCTTGTGTGTGGGTGTCAGTGCTTTTGTTTTGTCTCTTGCTCTTGTGACATTTGCTTAACTCTTTTTGTCTCCCTCCTCGCTCTTCTTGGTGCCTCTTATATGAGCCAGAGAGGAACGTGTGTTTCTGCCCACATGGGAGCATGAACACAGGGCTCCCGATGTTTTCTGGGGGATCCAACTGGCTTGCTCATGGCCATGATGTTGGTCCTTGCTGTGACTTTCGAAGAGGAGTGAGAATAGCATGGTCTGGTTATTGCTGCTGAGTGTTCGAGCGTAGCTACTCTTGCAACCACAGTCACAGTGCGTGGGAATCGTTACCAGAGAGCCCTGGCTTGCAGACAGTGACCTGCACGCCAGGTATCCCCGTGATGCTGTGCCGGGGTCACCTCTGCCTCGGGGCACTGGCAGCGGCTGAGACTGGGTCTTTGAGGCCCCGGCCCTGCTCTTGGCCCCAGCGTGCTGAGCACAAGCCTCTCTGAAGCGTTTTCTGGGAAGAATGACAAATTCTGGGGACTTCTAAAGTGGTTTTCAAAACCCTGTACAGAAATAAATTAATCCCTGCAGCACCACTGGGATGGCAGAGGGCAAGCTGTTCTCCTCTTACTGCAGGAGATGAAATTCAGGAATAAAGGCTAAACTATGAATTTTACAAAAATTTGGAGGCATAAATGGGTCTTTTGGGTACCTGCTTGGAGACACATGAGCTTGGGATACCTAAGACTTTCTCTGATTTGTAGCCAGGCTGAGGATCTTTCCACCAATAGAGGATTTCAGTGGGTGCAGTGCAGGTAGGTTTGGATGCTCTTTTACTGAATGCTGCCTCCTAGTACAGTTTTTCAGCTGTCTTTTCTCTCCCAAAGCCTTTGACCTTCGTTCCTCCCGGCTGAAGCAGGCCAATATACAGCATTTCACCTCAGTCTGCCCTTGTGCCCCCAGGCAAATGATCTGCTTGCCAAGGATCCTACCTACCCTGCTCTTGTGCAGTGCTTTGGGAAGAGCAGCTTATGCATGCCATGAGCAGTGCTCTGGCTAGTCCTACCCGCTAAGGTAGGTATTTTGCGAAGTAGGAATGCTGTTGCTCTGAGCTGTGCAGGCAAGTTGGGGAGCTCTGTGTTCTCAAGTCCGAGAGCTGTAAGTGGAGGGCAGGGTGGCGTGACAAGCCCAGAGCAGGGCAGATGGCTGGTGCCAGCACAGACTGCAACAACCTGGGCTTCGGCAGGGAGCTAAAACCCTCTGCTGCTTAGACCTGGGTGGTTCTCTTCAGAAATAGATGATCTAGTTGAGTCTCTCACCAGATCACAATAGTAATTCCTTGGGGAATAGCTAGACGGGCACTAACAATTTTATCAGCTCCTCCAGATTGAGGAGGTGTGCCCACAGTTGGGTATGCAACTTCAGTTAATTGGAAACTGCGATGCCCGAGGAACTACCTCCCCCTGCCCCCCCATCTACGCTTGTCCAGAGGCCTGCAAGATCTTCCCTACCTGGAGGTGTGGGGCTGTGGCTGCCCCAGGAACACCTCAGCTCAGTGCCAGGCTTCCCTGAGGTTTGTGCCAGGGACCTGGTGCGGCCTTTGCAGCGATGTCTGCGCATGGAGACCTGCTGGGAGCTCAGGGCCTGCATCTGGGAACAAGCTCTGCCCTGGCTTCTTCTCAGATGCAGTTTTTCCCCTTAAATCCTATGTGTTTTAGAGACCTTGGTCCTGTGACATCAGAGGGATTTTGTTTGTTTTCAATAGGCTGCACCACGTTCCTGTCTTTTTGGTTACAGCAAAGGCGAGGTGTGCAACTGGAAGGAAAAGTGTCCTGCGAAGAGCAGGAGGGGGTGGACAGTCCGTTATCCTGGTGTCAGGGCTCTTGCCTGGGTTTGCTCCTTTGTCACCTGGCAGATGTCTTACGCAGACTCTTCCTGATGATGTGAGTTAAGGAGGCAGCGTGTTAGCATCCTGAGATAAAAAGAGGGCTGACTGGGCTGTTAGGTATTGCTTTGTATACATTAACTGTAAATGCTGTGCATGTAAAGCACTGGACAAGTGTATCTTGGTTATGGCTTGGAGATGTGTGCCTGTCTGCGTATGACGCGTGGTCAGTGAGAGGGCATGGGTACGTGCCTCTGAGCTGGGCAGGAGAACATTATTCACGAGTGGTCACACGCAGCTGACAAACTGTGGAGGCATATGGTAAATTGGACCTTTGGCTACCTCATACCAGAGAAAAGCTGAGCCTGGCTCTCCACTAAGCACTTGCTGTGCTGCTGGAGCTGGTGATGAAGGTGCCCCTCATGACAGGAGAGCTCATGACGTGCCTTCACTGTGGGTGAGGAACAGGATAAGGCTGTTGCTCCTTTCCAACGGGGTGTGAAATACGTTTGCAGGTTAGCACAACTTCTCTCAAAGTCACCTTGCCTGTGCAGAGCTCAGACACTGCAGGGATGGGCACTGGCAGTGCTTTCTGTCTCCAGGCAGGGGGATTTCTAGAGACTGGTCCTTCCTGCTTGGCCCACAAAACTGTCCCCTGAAAGTGCTGGTCTTCATGATCTCACGAGACGCTAAACACAGACTGAACTTAAAAACATGTGGGTGCAGCAGGTTTGGGTGCTAACATCTGCCAGAGCAGAGAGGAAGCACGTGAAGCAAGGGGAATTTTTCTGTCTGATACCTAGGTAAGAATCGTGAGCAAGAATGCTTCGTTATATGGGTGTCTTGAGGTCCCTGCACCCTGCTTTCCAAAACACGGCCATAGGCCAAGCCTGTTTCATTTAAAATCAATTTCTAGTTGCTATGTCAAAATCTCTCCCCTCTTCTCCCCCAGTCTCTTATCTCCTTTTCATCCTATTTAATCAGATGATTAAAAACCCCACCCAAACCTAGTAAACAACTTCTTAAATTCTAGATTGTGAGTTTATATTTGTTTCACTTTAGTTGGGACTGAAGTCTATTATCACTTGTAAGTTACCCAGAAGCCTGTGTGTAGGAGATACTAGTTTGCTACCAAGCAGGCAAAGACCTTGTTTTGGTTTTATTAGTGATATCCACAGCAAGGTGAAGGCCAGGCTCTGAGGCTAACCTGGAGATCTTTCAAAGAAAGCTAAAGGCAAGTAATCTCCCGGATCCCGTTAATGTCAATAAGATCTGCTCCCCAGCTTCTTGGATACCTCTGGAAAATTGCTGCAGGTGGTTTAACTGGATCCACCTCACAGGAGCCTTCCCTGGGTCAGGGTTGTGTGGCTCTAACAGGGATGTTGATGCTGCCCTTGCTGTTTGAACAGGGACTTCCCATGGGTGAAGCCGTAGCAGTCTATATCTGATCTAAATTTGGGCCTCACTTTTTAGGGCTCCCATTTTTAGATACTTTAGTGGTATTAAGTAATAAATTCCACTGCAAGTTATGTGTAAATGGGAAATTATTTCTGGATTGTTATTTCATTTCTGAAGTGGTGCTATTCAGTTTTATCATGAAGATTTTGATGAAGCTAAATGAAAAAAAAGAAACCCCTCTAGCAAAATATCTCTTGTACTGAGCCCACTTTTCATCTGCATCTAGGAACATGAAAGTGCAAATCTGTCTCTTGCTGAAAAATTTCATTTCTGTTCTAATTTGTAATAGGTCTCTGGGTGCTGAAATAATTTTCCTTTCTCTGCAGATTTATCCTGAGCATTTCTCAATGGTCTGGAACTGAGTGGATGTTTAAAGTACATTTTGCTTTCTCCTTTCTTTCCCCTTACATGTAGTACAAGGATATGGCTAAGACAGTTGCTGACCAAAATGAGCTGTGGAGATTAAAGTGTTAAATGTGAGTCAGACTATCTTGCATTAGAGGGTGAGTCAGCTTTGGTTTTAAAAAAAGACATTTTAAAGAAGCTGTTTGGAAAAAATGCTGAATGGAAATATTTCAGAAGTCTCTCTCAGTCTCTGAGAGAAGATGGGGATTTATTTATCTTCATGCAGAAATGATAGCAAGCGTTAAAAGTAGTAGTAACGATGAGATCACTCTAAATTGAAGGTGCTTCTTTGGGAGTATGATGTCCAGTGTCCTGGGCTGGTCATTTATAGCAGAAGCAGCAGTTATTCAAGGTGAAGTTATTCAAGGTGGAGGTCAGTGATACAAGCCCAGGTCAGTGAGTCCCTTGATTTACTAGACGGAGGTGCCAGAAAAATGTGGCTGATGGAATGTCCTAGGAAGGAGAAAGACTAAACTGCTACCTGGCTGAGCTGGCTTAGCGGCCTTTGGAGCTGGGCTTGAGAGTTGAGATCGTGGGGGCTTGGTATTGGTGCTTGGGCGGTGAAGCCTGGGCAAGCTGCAGAAGGTGGGATGCTGTGACCACCTCGTGGGGAGGAGACTTCTTTTTGTGTGCACTGAAGCTCAGCCACTTTGGTGGGAGGTTAGCAGGGGTTGAGGGGAAGCGTGCATTTAGGGAATGGAAAGATTAAAGAGTTGGCAGACATCTATGAAAGGTTTTTCTTCTCCAGATCCGTTATACCTGCTTCCCATATTTCACAGCATTACCTTTTTGGAAAAAGGATGATCAGCCCAAAGGGATAGTCCTCAGTTGTAAAGCTGGAAAACATCAGCAGAGAAGAGCTGATGATGCGTGACGCAAAATAGCAAATGAACCAGCTAAACAGCCATCCAAATTCCCAATAGAAAGAACGTATTGACAAAAAGCAGAAGAGCTGCTATTAGTATGGGATGGACTATTGCTGTGCACTGTAAATTAAGTAAGTTTATTCCTGAATCCACTCTGACTTTTTGTCTGGCTGTAAGCAAAGCTCCTAATCTTTCTAAGATGAATATACTAGCTTCTTCCTACTCGTGTAAAGATGTACCAGCAAACTGTGGTAGTTTATTATTATTATAAGGTGTTACAAAGGTAAGTGTTATTATGTGCTTTGCCTGACATTGTTACTCATTATGAAAGGCTACAACACTTGGAGATTTTAGCAAAGCCACAGTGGTTGTTATCTGTTTGAGGCAAAGGCAAGGGATTCTTTATTTCCTGCTCTAACTCTTGATGCACATGGTCCCTGAATTTGAAGTAAGATTTCAGGAGGATCTGGAAATTGTATGGGTTTTGCTTCCTCTGTTTTTACTTGCTGTCCTGACGTGCAAACATTGTCAGGTCCTCCATGGAAAAAATAAGCCAAGGAGGTTGTGGGTTTGTTTTTTTTTTTTTTCCTTTTATAAGTAACTACTCATATTTTGACCTAAATATAAAAAAAAAATGGGAAGGGAAGTGGAGTCTACTGATATGACAGCTGTTCCAGTGACATCTTAGGAACCACCTCTTCCCCCCTCCATCTTTTTCCCACTCAAGTACACTGGGGCAGCTGCAGGGCACTGCTCAAGCCTCCCTGGGTCTACTGCTTTCCTGCCATCGTGCTGGGCAGCTCATGCAGTTGGCAAGAAAGACGAGCACCGCGTGCTGGGGGCAGGAGGTCTGGGAGCCGGCAGAACTTCTCAGGGATGTGGGACCGGTGGAAAGACAAGCATCCTTGGAATACACGGAGGTTGGAAACTTTTCTATATGCTTGCGTGTGTATATCTACGTGGTCCAAGTTGTCATGTGTATATATCTATGTGGACCACCTACGTGGTCCATGTTGTCATAATGTGTGTGTCAGCATGTTGTCCGTATGTGTACAATAACAGGTTATGTAGTAGAGAAACAAAGATGCTGTTTAAGGGTCACCCTGTTGCTTTCTGTCATGGCAATTTGAGTGAGGAGCTAAAGGGAAATTTTCTCTTTAAATGTCACCAAGGACTAAGTGGCTTTAGATGGACGGTGTGGAACACTAGAAGTGCTGGGGTGTGACGGAGGAGTTCACAGGCTCTGAATAATGTTACGCTTTTAATAACCTCTTGTGAATTTATGCCTTGAAGTGCAAAAATTCTAGAGGTATTTTATCAAGGGTGAGAGGACCCAAATTTGACCTGCCCTGAGAATGAAGTTTGCTTAATGCTTGTGGTCTCTGCAGTTCTCATTCCCCCTGCAGTTAGGGTGTGATGTTCTGAACGTGGCAGGTGCTCTCTGCTGCTGCTCTCTGCTGCTGACCCACTGGCAGCGGGCATGGAAAGCTGGGCTGCCTTCAGATTGCCAGTGCACTGAAGCAACCTTTCCTCTATGCCCACCCCTTTGGTTACCTGAGTGGATAGATCGAGTGCTCACGTCTGGTGGTTATTCTCCATTTGGTTTCCACCAGTGGGTGGCCTTCTTATGGGATTCCCTAGGGCTGGCTTTCCTGTTATCCTCCATCTTTTACTGAAATGAACCTGGTTTTGAGAGCCCCAAAATTAGTAGTTTCAGCACCCCTCAGGTTTATTTGTAACTCCTCACGGTCAAGATGTTTTCCACTGTGAATGCAGACAAATCGCAGTGATTTGGAAGACAGGGTGATGAGTTTGCAACAGCCACTGCACAGAGGGTATTAAATACAGAATAATTTTGGACAAGGGAACCCCAATTATTAGTTCCTAACTTTCACTAATGAGTCATAATATTGGGTATAGCTCTTCATAAATGTTATTTAGTTGATAACTTCATTGTCTTCTCTCACCTGCTCAGTTGAAAGATGCAGCCCTGCAGAAGGTTTGATGCTGCTTTTCTGTTGCCGGAGGGCCCGCTCACAGGCAGGCATTGAACATCACAAGCCCCCTCTGCTCTGTGTTCTCAGCTATTGAGCCCTCATGCTGTGCAGGGTTTTTTTTTTTAACCCATCAGCTCACTAGCTCCCACTTCTCTTATTCTACCTCTTAGATTTCTTTGAACAGGCCTTTATGCAAGTCTCTTCCTGTCTCTGTCTCAGCAGCATCCCCCATTGAAAACAAAGATTGACTCAGTATTAAAGCCTATAGGACTAATTTATACAGTTTTGTGCTCATACCATGTCTGATTTGGTCTCTGTTAGAACAGACAGACTCCCAGTGATTCCTGCTGTCACTGCACTGGGCTCTACTGCCCAACTGTGATTTTGAAGCATATTTTCTTGATTTTTTTTTTTTTTGTAGATGACTGTATGAGCAGCTGTGGTCCAAGACTGTGCACCTTACTCATGAGTCTCATTTTTCAAGTTTCACTAAAATTTTTTTGCTTTTTTTGACATTTATGACAAGAGATGGCAGTGTAGAACCTAAAGTGGTATTACATTTTATTTTAATTTCACTGAATGTAGCATTTCTCGAAGTTAAAGTGATTTGCCTAGCTAAGTATATAAGCACTCAGTGTGTGTTGGGTTTTTAAAGTTGGGGTAGGTCTAATACCACCTAGCAGGAAATAAAATTTTATATAAGTGAATATAATACAGCAAAAGTTGTTTTGGGTCTTTCTCATACTATTAAAAAAAATCCTATTTCATGGTTATGACCTAAGAGCCATAAAATTTAGCCTTCTGATGGCATTGGTCGTGAATTTTATTTTTAGAATTTAATAGCTAGCTAGCACTGAAGTTTTTGCTAGATCCTTTCTGTGTATGGCTGCTTTTTCCCTAGTTGTTGATAGTGATATAAAGTAAGTGCATCTAGTGTTCAGATTTCTTCTTGTAGTACAAGATGAGGAAAATTTTGTTGGTTAAGTCTATATGCTTTTCTTCAAGTGTGCCTCGGACAGAAAACCTGTTTTCCTTCATCCCAGAAAGTATGTGTGTTGGAAATACTTATTTGTCTTGTTCTGTGAGTTAGGTTGTGGCAGGGCTGCTGCTGGAAGTACTGGATGTTTCAGATGCAATGTAGTCCAGAGCAAGACCAGCAAGACACATCGCTGGTTTTGTTTTCTCCTTTGGCATCTGCTTGTGCTCCCCTGGGCTCTACGAGGAGCTGCAGTAGGTGGGGACTGACGGAGTGACAGAGAGCCCTAGAAAGTGAAAATTGATGAGTTTGTGTTTTGGCAGGGGGGAAGAAGAAAGGTGTGTTGTATGGCACGCTGTATTAATTGTTCTGGGAGGTGATGTTTGTGTGTTTTTGGCTGTCTGTGTCTCAGATCCTGCTCTATCGCTGAACCTGAAGACAGGACTGAGACAAGGGAATGGATGCGTCACCTATTCTGACTTTAAACAGTGGTGACGTTGATGACAGCTTTATCAGAAATAATGCATATGGGGATGGGAGGTTGAAAAGCTGCTAGAGACATCAGCTGGCTGATTTTGAAGCTGTTGTGTACTTAAGCCTCCTGCCCCCAAACATACAACTCCTCCCCACTCTCTGAATCCCAGATCTCCAGCTCTATTTCAGGACTTGATTGATCACAAACTTCCTGAAATAAGGGAGAAGGCTCAAGGAGGATGTTAAATTTGGATATTCAAAGATGTTAATTGCAATCGAACCAATTTCTTGATGAGAGCTCTTTTCCACAGAGAAGTCATCTCATCATTGTAGAAACGCCACCATAATTAACGGGAGCTGAAGCACTTACTGGCAGCTCATCACAGACAGAGGCCTAGGTTAGTATGTGTCCAGATGTCGGCATCTCCTTCTCTCGCAGGAATGGTATCTTCAGGCTCAAAGATGAGGTGTCTTGTCTTAGCTGCTGCCTCTCTGTTACTGTTGATGTCCTAACTGCTCTCCGAATGGTGAATGTGCAGTTCTTCTGTCCAGTTATCAGGACCCATAATTATAGTGATTAAACATCACTTTGAGAAAAGTAATCCAGCAACTTTCCAGAGTGTGAAATACGCAACCCAACAAAAAAACTGAAGACGTGAAGAGGGCAGCCCTTCTTTTTCTCCCATGTCTCTTCTCCCTAGCTGTGTTTCCCTCTGGTGCTTTATGTGTGAGGCTTATGCTGCACATTTGGACACTGAGAAGAAGATACATGCTGCGTGTGTGCCTCTGAGTGAGGAACAAAGTGAATTTGACTCCTGTTTTCTAGAACAGCAGACTAGTACAGGGCAAATCAGAAACCCATTCAACTGGAGAAGGTGGTTGGAAGGGCTCCAGTGCAATTGATGAAGGATCTTTCACCCGAGATGGCCCCGGTTCAAATTCTCTCCTAGGTCTCCAGCAGTGTCACTTGCTTCTGCATGTCACAAATCGGTTAGACCTGGAAGTTTTTGCTCAAGAAAGACCTTAACATTGGAGTAGAAGTGGTGGATGTCAAATACACCTGTACAGATCAGGGGAACGGCAAACCCGTTTGCACACAAAGTGAAACTCTTTGCCTTACTCCAGGTGTTTCCAGCAGTTTGCCAGTCGTTGTGAAATGAAGATGCACAGAAGTATGCTTCAGGAATGAACACTGTCTCTTAATCAGTACAAAAGTGTGACAGAAGATGATTTTAAGAGTGGCTACATTTGGTACAAAGGATGCAGATTCCTTCTTTAAATCTGATGTGTGCACTCCTCCTGCTTCAACCTTCTCCTTAGCCGTTTTCCCTACTCCCACCTGACACTGCCAGAATTAGAAGTCTGTCCCCATTCCTTCCTAGGTGACCCACAGCTCAGCAAGCCCTTTGCCTCCCCAGTCCCGAGGCCCTTTCTGATCCAGGCAGACAGCTCTCCCAACACCTATCCCTGAACGTCAGGAACGTGTTCTCCACTCCCGCCCTGTCCTCCTTCCTCACACACATCCCACTCCTCCCCACCTGTTGCTGGTCATGGAAAAGCAGAAACAAAAGCAAGTACAAGCATATGCGCAGAGCCCTGTACAGCAGCAGAGATGTTAATCTGAGCAAATCCCTGGCTTTGGCAAAAGCCTGATTTCCCCTTCAGTGCCAGTGTTTCTTTGCAGCTCATGGTCCTCCTATTGCTGGCACAGGCAGTGAGACCCAGGGCCTGGAAGGACTCTTTTCTTGTCTTGCCTCAGCCTCCCATTACCTATGGTGACCACCCAAGCACCACTGCCTACACAACATCCATAGTCTGGTGGGAAATTAGGGTACCTGCTGGTTCTACAACCTGATGAGAAGCTTTTGTTGCCTGAAACCTCTTAAAACAGGGGTAAACAGTGATATACAAATCCCTCTTCTTGCATGGCAAAAAGCTTTGCCCTGCTAAGGAGCCAGCAGGTTCCAAAACCAGTCCATAGCACACCATGAGTGTGGTTTGCACACAGCCTACGGGTCACACCCAGACCTCCTATGTAGCACATACACCTAGCTGCAGCGCAGCGCTGTGGCCTCTTCCCACCGTGTGCCTGGTCATGGCTGGTCTTCTGTATGTGACACGCCTTGACTTTGCTGAAAGCTGTGCTACAGGGAAGAAGAGATCTATACTCCTACACCAGACCTGTTTGTCCTGGTGTCTACAAGCACCAGCTCACGACGAGATGCCTGAGAGAAGCCAGGAGCGCGAGTAAAGGTTGAGCTCATTTGGGTGGGTTTTGACTGGCTCTGTCATCCCAGGATGGGGGAGTGCAAGAACTGTAGGAGGAAAGCTGGATGAGAGAGGGTGGTTGGGGGAGGATGTTATGTATGTGCAGGAGTGCGTGGCTTAATGCATTGAGTGTGTTGGAGGTGAGGAACTAGAAAAAGAGAAGTTATCTTAATAAGTCTGAGTCACTGAGGGAGTGGAGGTGGTGGCAGAGAAGTCTTAGCACAGCAGGGATTCATAAACTGAGGAGGACCCTGTGAAAATTTTGCATGGGCTGAGCTGGGAGGGGAAAGCAATGAAAACTGCTGTGCCAAGCTCTCGTGAAGAAGCCCTCAAGCTCTTTGCAATGCCCATTTATTTCATTACAGTGCTTGCCTCATGAAGTTTGTGAAAATAGAGCGTGCAAACCTTCTGAGTGACTGGAAGTCTAATTTCAAATAAACAGCAAATGATTAATGCTTACTGGATAAATCTTGCACAATTTTCCCCTCAGTCCCTGGCCACCTCTTTCTAGTTCAGATACAAACTCAGAAGCAGCTAGATTATTTTAACTGAATTTCTTTTTAAGGTTGTTCAGCTATGAATCTCTGAGCAAAACTGGAGGTGGGAGGCTCATGGGGATTGAAGCAGAAGAAATAACCCCCACAATGTTTTACTGCTGATTTGTACGCTCTGTCAGCCTGGAATATACATTATAAAAAGGGGCTAGCAAAGCCACTTGGGATTCCTGTGTGCACCTCTTCAAAAAAGCAGCCCTTGCAGAGAAATGGAAAAAGCAAAGTAGAGGGGGAAAGGAAACTTAGGTTGAATTTAAAAATTGCTTTCCTGAAGAACAAGGACCGTGTTTATCAAGGAAAAGAGACTTCTGACAGAGGACAGATTCATTTTAAGTAGGAATTTGCAACATCTTCATCCAGAATATGAATGAACCTTAGTGAACTTTTACTTAATATTACTTTATTCACTTATCTCTTCTTGCTATTTGTGGGCCTGACCACACATGCATAAATATTCCCAGAGAGGGCTGCTTGAGTGCTGTTTCCAACCGTCCTGGGAGTGAGAAGTAGCAGGAATGTCAAGAGGGTCCAGATCCTAAGACATTACAGTTTGGCAGAGTATGAACTAGTGTGGGCAAAGTTTGTGTTAGCAGAGTTGGATATTTGAGTCTTCACCTGAATTATGCCTGAACTCTGAACTTAACTTAAAGGGCTGCTAATTTAAGAGGGTATATTTCTAAAAGAGCAGGGGGAAGCCTAGTTGCAGTCCTGCTAAACAGAGATGCAAGAGCATCCATGTGTGATGGATAAGCAGGGGACCTACGTGCAAAGCGCAGCAATAGGGCAAGTAATTGTAAAACATGCTCTAACAGCAGCTGCTTCTCTGGTGCTGACTTGCTGGAGCTGCTGGATCTTTTAGCTAAACGCAGGCCAGCCCAGGTCTTGATTTAACTAGAAATCAGCAGTCCAGCTGCTCTGAGTTGTGCCCTTGTCCTCTGGAGGCAGGCTGAGCATTGCAAAGTCTTCCACGAGGACCATGATTCATATGCCAGTGAAGAGCTGCTGAAGATCCCTGGGTATGCCCGAATGATCCTGAAACTGATGCCTCTGCTATGGTGTGAGGGTTTTTTTTTTTGTTGTGGTGTGAACGAATAACCTAGTTATTTCAGTTTCAGGTAAATGGGATCCTGTTTTGCTAGCCTACTTCAGTGTTGCATGCAGTGGGAATTCAGCCTCTTGAGGTTCCCCTTCTGCCTGTTCTTTCCCATCTTGACACTACTAATTTTCTAGGTCTTTTCTTCCATGCGAATGGACAAGACAGGATCGCTCTTTCTCTGGATGATATTTGTTGCACTAGAAAACATTATGAGGGGAAGAACAGCTTCAGAATCTCTGCGTTTAGCATATGTATACGCTTGCTGAGATGGAAAGCATGGTTAGACTATTGCACGTGCACGCAAAGCCAGGCAGCTTTATTCCTTCACCCAGCATCCCTTGCCATTTCAGTTCTTTGTCTCTCTTTCAAGCAAATACATGGTGGGGGGGGAAGGTGTCTCTGAGTGGGAGTTATCACCTTCTAAGAATTGGCTTAAGACCAGCTGAAACAAGGTTTGCTTGCAACCTACGTAATTCTGGCCTAGATCTCTGGCCCATAGAAGGGAAAAAACCTGCTTTATGTTAAAAAGCTCTAGGCCACTGCAGACACCTTGTCTTTTTGGTGTTTCTTGTATGTTTAGCTTGCTTTGCTTTCCATTTTCAGCTTACAGCTCTGAAACATCTTTTCAGGGCTGTCCCCTCACTAATGGTGTTAAAATTGCACTGCTTAAGTGTAGTGAGGTAGGACAAGGCTGATGCTGGGGACTGTAGGAGGTGGGAGGTGTCATGGGAAGTGTTGGAAAGCTTTCATCTAAAATAATTGGGATTAGCTGTCTCTGTCATTGTAGTGTTTGGCTCTGAAGCTGTGTTATCCTACCTGTTGCTCTCTGTCTTGGCTCTGCTTCCTCTCCTATCTGCTGAATCCAGAGAACACACAGGCCTAATGCACCCCTCTGAATCATGGTGACTCGCTTCTGCCAAATTCTGGATTTTGAACTTGAAAAGCTCATAGGAGCTGTGGAGAAGGGGAGAGGGGAGGAAAGGAGGGTTGTCAAATATATTCTCCTCTCTTTTTTTTTTAATCTCTTTTTGAGAGAGGGTTAAAGGGAGGAGAGGGACTGAGCAGCCCATAAAGGAGAGTACTGATGCCAGCTTATTTAACAAGCAAACCAGATAAAGATTAGGGTTCCTATGGCAACTGGCTACCAGCAAAAGCACCTCAAGGATTTGGAGAGGAGGGGGGGATGATGAAATGGTTTAGCACAAGCCCCCAACATTTTGGATTAAAAAGACTTCTTCTCAGCTGCAGCATCAGCATCAGCTCCTTTGCTGAAGAACGACGTTTCTGTGTAACCAGCACCAAAGGCAGAGGATGAATTCTCCATGTTGGTTTAGCTAGGCCTTAAAGTCACGAGGCAGAGTATTTTACAGACGGTCCTGAGTTATGTTCCCTCTCTGTGTGGTTTGGAGGAGAGGAGTGGGAGATGGCAGATGGTGAGGGGGAGATGGAAGGACATTAGAAGCTGAGTGGCAAGTGCAGAAAGGGCATTAGTTAAGGCTTGTGGATACGATGTGTAGTTGTCACCCCTACTCTAAGAAGTCCTAGGAGTCACGGCTCCTTCTCCCAGATCTGATGAAGCCTGGAGAGCAGATTTCTTCACTGGCCTTCAGACCATCACATCTCAAAATCAGAGGGGATGAGTGTATGTACAAGCTTGCGCTTTCAGCAGAAAACTTAAAACGTGAATTTTGTTTGGTTGGGGTTTTTTTTTGGCTACAGTGCTGTAGTAACTCCAAGAGCCTGGGTGCTCGATGCTTGTGTTTGTTCTTTGCTTGACACCAGCCCTCCTGCTGAGAACAACATCTCTCACCCGGTATCGTAGTTTTTCCATTTGGAGTTAAAATGCCAAAGCATGTAGTCATTTGATTCTGGGAGTGAGAGGAGGTTGAAGGAGGTTAAGTATAGCTTTTGTTTAGATCAGCACAGCATGGAAAATAACCATCTTTGTACAGCCTCAAGGCTCTGTATTGGAGGTCCTACTGAATGGCTCCCTGATCAGCCCCAGCCCTGGTAGGTTGATTGAGTGATTTCCTTAATTGGATTTTGTTTGGTGATCTCACTTTCTTGATTTTTTTTTTTTTTTAGTAACTCATTATCATCATGCCCTTCTGTCTACTGGAAAAAAAATACACTTCATGCTGAGGAAGAATTGTATTTGTCCTTTGGCATCTGGTGATTGGCGTAGCTTCCATTAGAACTCAAGTTACTGCTGAGCAGTGGACACAGGGCAGCGTTCCCTGCTCATCCTGGGGTATGCGCACACAGACATGCACCAGCTCGTGCTGGCAAGGGTGTGAGAGAGAGGAGAGAGTTGGCCAATCAATCTGCTAGTGAAACCTGAAATGGGGCTGATTTTGGTATTCATGGAGTAAATCGCAAGTTGTGAGCTTGTCCCACCAGAAAGAGCTGTTGTGTTTGGGTTGTGTGATATAATGTGTGCCCAGCTTCATGAGCATTGGCTATCCAAGGTTAAACTGTATTGTTCATCCCAGGTTAGGAAAACACATGGAGGGTGAGTGACAGGAGAAGACTGCATGTAGCAGGACTGAAGCATGCGTGGAGCTTATAGACACGTAAATAGCACAGGAGAATGCAGGGGCTTTATTCCTGATCAGAAAAACTTATGTCCGAAATTTTGTCAGGTAATAGCTGTTAATAAGAAGACCTATCCTACTATAGTTAAAAGTGGAGAGCATGGATGGGGAATGAACGGGGAAGGGAAAAGGGTAGGAGACAAGAAATACGCAGTAACATGATGAAGGGAGCATTTGAGCCTAGAGAAGGCTGATACAAGAACCTGAACAGAATTCAGGAAAATGAAATATAATGAGAAGGTCTGAAACTGGTGCGGGGGGAGAAAGGCACAATGCGTGCTGTGTGGGTAAGAATGAAATGGGGGAGTAGAAACTGAACAGGATAAAAGGGGAAGGGAGGAATGGTTAGTGGAGAAAATGAACTGGGTAAGAAAGGGAGAGATTTGTAAGGCAATGGGAGGGAGGAGGTTTAATGGAGAAGGTGGAAGAAGGAAGGTAGGCAAAGAAAATAAGTGTAATGAGAACACTGAATTAGAGAGGCGTGGGGGGAGGATACCAAAAGGTGGGAGCAGGGAAAGGAGAAAATGTCCTATTACATAGGGAAAGCAAGGGTTTTTCAAGAGACATAGCGGGGGGGGGGGCAAGGTTAATTGGAGAGAGCTCTGAACATCAAAAACCTCAGAAAAAAAGAATAGAGCTATACAAGAGAAAAAAAAAAGTGGTAAAATAAAAGGAGAAAGGAAAAAAGAAACAAAAGCCAAGGATGACAGTGTGTTACTTTGCAGACACTGTGCCATCAGGAGCTCCTCAGATAGACATGTTCCTGTGAGCTCCCATATCAGCTTATCTTTGTATTCCTCCTGAACCTGTAAAAAGTCCCATCTCCATGGAAGTAGGCAGCCAGGGCACAAATGCCTTTCCTGAAGGAAATGAATTCTCCACAGCTACAGGGTATGCCTGTCTTGACAAGCTAAGAAAAATGCCCTCTATGCTGCCTCTGCCTGTACATTTGCTACATAAATTTAGGGCTAGGGCACGCATTAATTCCAGTCTCTAATGCCTTCCGGCTGTTCAGAGAATAACCTTAGTGTACACAGGACTGGGTAGCATACATTTTTTTGAGTAATTTTTACCAAGGCCTGAGTTTAAAGACTTGAATTTGGTGGTAGGAACTAATGCTGTCTTCAAGAAGCAGATGTGATCTGTGTATCTTGAGCGGCTGACAGACTGAACCATACAGTATGTGACCCTATAATGCTCAAAATTTGTCCTGTGACCAATGCCCAAACTATCTTGAGAGGGAGCCTATTGTCATTCTGTTTTGTTTGTGGCAGACAGAGCTATAGGGAAATGCCCGTTAGCTAGGGCTGCCCAGCCAGTGATGGCAAAAACCAGGAGGGTGTATGGGATTCTCCTGCAAATCCATAAGAGTTCTTGCAGCAACAGTGATGTGCCTGGAAACGCCACCGTTTACGCCAGACCTCACTGCATCTTGCGCTCTCAATGAATTCATGAGTATAGCCTGCAGCATATTATTTCTCCCTTGTTCTGGTCTGCCTGCAAAACAGCATGTTAAGGAAAGCTGTGATACCTACCCTAGGCACTCACTTGTGGCTAAACTCTGTCAGAGTGCCAAACACGCATGCTCTGGTTTGTAAGCACTGTGAAGGAATTCTTCTAGAGGGGTTGCAGCCATTCAACCCCTCTGCCTACCAGACCTTTTATAAATTTCCCATTTATAGTCAAAGACTGAGCCAACAGAGTAAGGGGCGGATGGGGTGAGGCCTCACAGGTCTGCACTGAGACAGAGAGTCTGGCAGCCTGAGCTGTTTGTGTGGAGCCTAATACTGGCAGAACTATGTTTTGAAGCAAGGCTTCCCTTTCCCAGGCTTAGTTTCAGCCTACCTGATCTCTCACCTTGCCCCTTCTGATCTCCAGTCAGAAGATTTCCTTCTGCAATTGTCACCATCAGGAGCAGGTTTTAGTGCATTGTTCCTCTGACTTACACTTTCATTGGGAAATGACTTTTCCCCTTCATCTGGAAACCTTCCACTCCTGTTTCCCCTGTGTACTCTGCACAGGGATTCTGCATTAGTAGTAACTTCTGGGTGTTCAGCCCTATGTGAAGTAAAATGAAGTGTTATATTAGAGCTGCATCTAAAATGCAGAATTTCATTGGTGGGCTGAACATGACTGGAAATCATTTAATTGCACCTTTGGCTAATCTATAGAAAAAATGCCTTTCTGCTTGTGTGAGGCGTACAGGTTCATGTACCTGTCAAAACCCCTTTTTAACATTTTTGAAAGGATGGTGGGAAAAGCAATAGAGATTTAAAAACAAAAACCAAAAAACAGTGGTGGGGCTGCAGTGACGATGAGACGGTGGAGTTCAGGATCCTGCATGGAGGATGCAGGGCAATAAGTAGGATTACAACCCTTGACTTTGAGAGCTACCTTTGGCCTCTTCAAGGACCTACTTGGAGGAATCCCATGGGTTAGGGCTGTAGAAGATAGGGGGGGTCCAAGAGAGTTGGTTAGTATTCAAGCATCACTTCCTCCAAGCTCAAGATCAATGCGTCCCTATGAGTAAGAAATCAAGCAAAGGGGGCAGGAGACCTGCATGGATGAGCAAAGAGCTTCTGGAAAAAACTCAAGATGGAAGAAGGAAGTTTACAGAATGTGGAAAAAGGGACAGGCCACTTGGGAGGAATATGGGAACGTTGTCAGAGTATGCAGGGGTGCAGTGAGGAATTCCACTTGGAATTATATTTAGTAAGGGATGTCAAGGACAACAAGAAGGGCTTCTTCAAGTACATGAGTAGCAAAAGGAAGACTAGGGAAAATGTGGGCCCACTGCTGAATGAGGTGGGTGCCCTGGTGACGGAGGATACAGAAAAGGTGGAGTTACTGAATGCCTCCTTTGCTTCAGTCTTTACTGCTAAGTATGGCCCTCAGGAATCCCAGACTGTGGAGGTAGGAGAGGAAGTCTGTGGATAGGAAGACTTACCCTTGGTCAAGGAGGATTGGATTAGATATCATTTAGGCAAACTGGACACCCACAAGCCCTGGTGGGATGCACCCACAAGTGCTGAGGCAGCTGGCAGACGTTATTGCTAAGCCACTCTCCATCATCTTTGAAAGGTCATGGAGAACAGGAGAGGTGCCTGAGGTCTGGAGGAAAACCAGTGTCACTCCAATCTTCAAAAAGGGCAAGAAGGAGGCCCCAGGAAACTACAGGCCAGTCAGCCTCACCTCCATCCCTGGACAGGTGATGGAACAGCTCATTCTGGATGTCATCTCTAAGCATGTGGAGGAAAAGAAGGTTATCAGGAGTAGTCAGCATGGATTCACCAAGGGGAAATCATGCTTGACCAATCTGATAGCCTTCTGTGATGGCATGACTGGCTGGGTAGATGAGGAGAGAGCAGTGGATGTTGTCTACCTTGACTTCAGCAAGGCTTTTGACACTGTCTCCTGTAACATTCTCATAAGTAAGCTCAGGAGGTGTGAGTGAGATGAGTGCACAGTGAGATGGATTGAGAACTGGCTGAATGGTAGAGCTCAGAGGGATGTGATCAGTGGCACAGAGTCTAGCTGGAGGCCTGTAGCTGGCGGTGATACGCAGGGGTCAGTGCTGAGTCCAGTCTTGTTCAACTTATTCATCAATGACCTGGATGAAGGGTCAGAGTGTACCCTCAGCAAATTCTTGATGATACAAAATTTTGAGGAGTGGCTGATACACCAGAAGGCTGTGCTGCCATTCAGCGAGACCTGGACAGGCTAGAGAGTTGGGCGGAGAGGAACCTAATGAAGTTCAACAAAGGCAAGTGTAGGGTCCTGCACCTAGGGACGAATAGCCCCATGCACCAGTACAGGTTAGAGGTTGACCTGCTGGAAGGCAGCTCTGCAGAGAAGGACCTGGGAGTCTTGGTGGACAAGTGAACCATGAGCCAGCAATGTGCCCTTGAGGTGAAGGCGGCCAATGGTATTCTGGGGCGCATTAGGAAAAGTGTGGCCAGCAGGTCAAGGGAGGTTATCCTCCCCCTCTACTCTGCCCTGGTGAGGCCACATCTGGAGTATGTGTCCAGTTCTGGGCTCCCCAGTTGACAAGGAACTACTGGAGAGTCCAGCGGAGGGCTACAAAGATGATTAGGGGACTGGAGCATCTCTCTTATGAGGAAAGGCTGAGAGAGCTGGGTCTGTTTAGCCTGGAGAAGAGGAGACTAAGAGGGGATCTTATCCATGCTTACAAATATCTTAAGGGCGGGTGTCAGAAGGATGGGGCCAGACTCTTTTCAGTGGTGCCCAGCAACAGGATAAGGGGCAAATGGGCACAAACTGAAACACAGGAAGCTCAATCTGAATATGAGGGAAAACTTCTTTACTTTGAGGGTGACAGAGCACTGGAACAGGCTGCCCAGAGAGGTTGTAGACTCTCCTTCTCTGGAGATATTCAAAACCTGCCTGGGTGTGATACTGTGCAACCTGCTCTAGGTGAACCTGCTTTAGCAGAGGGGTTGGACTAGATGATCTCCAGAGGTCCTTCCAACCCCAACCATTCTGTGATTCTGTGAATAAAGGCTTGGATGGGACCATGCTGCCATTGGGTCCTGTCCCTGTGATCACTGGTAACCATGTAACAGTTGCACAGTCTGGGTTTGTAGTGGAAAAAATTCTATGTTTTTTTGTATCACAAATTTTAAGGAACTCTCATATCCCTGTAGCAAGATTAATCCCTTTAGCACAATGTTTGAAAAACTCTTCTGTGCCACAAGGAGCCATCCAGAGAGATGTTAGACATTGCCAGCCTCCTGGGTCCCTGCAGGAGTGGGAATCTGGAGGTGAAAATTCCCAGATGATCTTGGGGAAATGCATCTGCTATAAGGAAAGGTGGAAAAATCCCAATGGCTTCTGCTGGTCTGAGCTTGTGGGAAAGCTGTTCCTGATCCCAGGGTGGTGATTGCTTCAGTCATGGGTGTATGAGCAAGACACCAGTCAAGCAGCTGAGGGTTTGACCGTGTGGTTAACAGCACCAGCGCTCCCCCCGCAAAGTCTCAAATCGTGTATTTTCATTGTAAGGAGGACAATCAGTACGGAAATTAAAGGAATGTGAGATGGTATTTCCAGCCTATGACATCCATTAAATCTATTAAAGTAAGCCAAGAGTTATGAAGAAGGTTAATTTGTTCTCTTACAGAATCTCAAAATAATAGCATAATCTACTGAGACTCCAAGCACTGATCCCTGCTAAACTGCCTCCCACTCTTTTGGTGGTGTTAACCGCTTCATGCGAGCATAACAAAGATGGGGAAGGTCAGTTGTTCTCCGCCTGATCCCTGGCTCTCTGCTACTGCAAAGTGAACGTGCATCTTTTAATCTCTAAATGGGTTTTACCTGTCCCCAACTGGTATTAGTGCAGCTGTGTGTAAACCTCTGTCGTCTTAATTGTGAGTGCTGCTGGTTTGTGTTGAACCAGCAGTCTTGTTTTGGGAAACTCTCTTGTTTGTTTTTGACATTAAATATTTAAAGCTTCCTTTTTGGTGTGTATTTTTTGGCTGGTGAGAGGAAAAACCGTTTGAATGCTTTTCTTCTTTGTTTCCCCCGTAGTGTGCTTGCCCTCCAGCACTGGCTAGGTAAGCAATTTTATAAAAAGGGAGGTTTTCTCTTTTGCTGCTGATGCAGCTTTTCTTAGTAGCTTCGAGCTGCAAGTTTCTCAAGATGAAACCTCCACCTTATGCAGATGTCTGGAGCTTTTTTAAGAAAAAGTCCTCCTCCCACTCCTCAAACTTGCATGGCTTTGTACCACTGTTCCTGATGTGCGCCTGCTGCCTGTCACAGAGCTGCACGGAGGCTTGGCTTAGGTTCTCTTCTTTTTCCCCTTCCCTGTGGTCTGAGATACTGCTCTTGTCGTGACTGGGCACTTTCTGTGTGTAATGACAGCTCTGCCATGGTAAACTGAGAGAGACAAATGGTTTCTCCTATTGAAAATGCCAGATTTTCCCCACCTCAATATTCGATTAAGAGTTAGGACAAACTGTTGTTCATTTTCACATAGCTGTACTCCTGCATTCTAAAAGGGCTTTCGGACTGAGATTACCACCAAGAAAGAAAATGAGAAAGACCTGAGCGCATGTGCGAGTTCATCAGCTCTGAAAAGGGAGGTAGCTACTGCGAGGACAAAACCAGTGCTGCTGATACTGCAGCACATGCTGGGGCAAATACCTAACTGCAGCTGCTTTCCTTAGGCAGGATGAATTTTAAACTGCTGCTTGCTTTAGTTGTACTGATGAAGCTTAGTTGGCTCTTGGTGAGTGAGACCTGGCAAATAGAAACAGCCTATGTTAGTGTTTGTAGAGGGAAGGCACTAAGAATTTCCAGAAATAAGCATTTTACATTGCGGGGGGCGGGGGGGAATCAATATGATGTGCAAAGCGCAACTGGACACAATGACTAAGACAAAAAGAGATAACAGTTGCCCTCATCCAGGAGCAAGTAATTTTGGAGCCTACACTGTGTTGGGGTAGCTTTTTGTAAAAGGAAGACAAAATGTGCTGAAAGTGCCATGTGCTTGTGCTCGACTTCCACAGCCAGAGGTAGAAATGCTCAAGGGATCCTTTCTAACAGCACTTTTCCCCTGATCAAAGACAGAAAATACCACCTGGCTCCTGAAAGGCATGTTGTTCTTTCTTCTGCGTATGCTCTGCAGACTGGGTTGGGAGGTGAGGTGAGCTGTGTGGTGGGGTGAGCGTGCCGGAGAGCCTGGGTGAATCTGGCAAAGGTAACTTCTATACTGCAGGACTGGAAGGGGCGGTAGGGAGGGTCAGCAGCAAGAAGGTGTAGGCAAAAGGCAACTGCATGATGGAACAGCGTATCTCCCCCAGCCTTTGGTGTATGAGCTAAGCAAGAGTAAGGATTTTCCAGCTGGAAGCCTACTTCTGGCATATCCGATCAAGGACAGGTCAGGAGATTGCCCCAGAAGTGTCCAGAACCAACCAGTGATGAGGCTGGAGGTTTTGCTGCTGACTCAGTGCCTGAGGCAGCCTGTGCCTCCTGCCAACCATGCAGAGGCAGCTGTGATTCCCCTGCACTCACCAACTGACAACCTTCTCCCTCTGAGCTCCCGAGCATGAGCATTTATGCTTTGCAGAGATACCTTGGGGCTTAGCGCAATTGTGAGTTTTGCTTTATTCTCTGTCTAGCTCCCACACGCAGTGCTCAGCAAAGAGATCTTCTCGTGACCCTTCCCAGCCCTACTGGCAAAGACCCCAGCACCAGCTAAATATTTTGAGCTTCACGGTTGCTGCTAAAAAAAATTAGACTGCTTTGCAAACTATGCCGAAGGTTTCACAAAGTGGGTATTTTTAGCATGTCATAAAAATATAAAGCCCCACTCTTATTTTTAATCCCTTCAATCTCTGCAAAATTAATTGAAAGCGTTTTACCTTGCTCTCCTTTTGCTTCCCTGACTTTCAGAAAGTAGCTAACTTTAGGACCCAGGAGTGAAAGCATCATCAGATGTTGGCAAATGCTGGCCATGTTGTGTGTCTATTTATAGTATGTGTGTGTCTAACCACCTTGTCATTCTTTTCTTAGCATCAGCTGGACGAGCTCAGCTATCAATTATCCATGAAGCTAATGATAATACAAGGAAAGCTATGTAAAGCAGGTGCTTAGAGGAGACTGAAAAAGGGGAGGTAGGTGACAGGACAGGGAGAGATGAGGTTTCAGGAACTGAAAAAGATCCTTTTGCTCAGCCTGAAAACCCTTATTATCTGTAATAATTATTAATATCAGGGGTGCCTGCACAAAGTCATTGTGACTGCTTTCAGCTGGTATGTCCCTCCCAAATGTTGTTTCCCTCATTTATTTTCATTGTGTTGGCAATCAAACGTAGTGGGGTTTTCTTTTTTTTTTTCTTTTTTTTTTCCCCTTCCCTTTGCTTTTAATAGACCTTAAGCTGAGTGTTCTCCTCCCCCCTGTCTGTCCTGGGTTCTGCTATTTTGGTTGGTAATAGCAGGTTCTAGTTTCCCTGTGAAAAACTGAGCCTCAGGTATTTCTCATGCTTGGAGATTGCACGTCTATGTTTGTTTCCTCTTGTCTCCATTTCAGAGAGGATTTTGCCTTTAAGGACTCTGGGGGGAAAAGGGAGCAAGCGAAGGGGTGTCATTCCATTCATTGCCAATGACAAAGCTGACTGTCAGCTATTTATCAGCCTTTTTTGGCTTTGCTGCTTTTTTTCTCTAAGAGCAGGGGAGCAGGACAGCGTGAACTCTGCTCTTGACAGCAGCTCAGGTTCTGACACCATCTGCCACCTAATCCACTTCCAAGGAAGGGTCTGACGTCTGTGTGCATGTGTGTGCACATATACGCTCCCCACATAGCCATACATCATTTCAGCAGACTAGTACTGACCAGCTCACAAGCGCCATTTCTCTTACAAGGATTGGCCTTTGATGCTTCTTTTCTTCCTCCTGCTTTAGATTTCCCTGATTCAGTTTGACATACTCTGGTAGGAGGCAGGGGAAGGGGCTTATGAGTCGAAACTGGAGAAGATTTCCTCAAAAATTGAACACCTCTCTGTTTTCCTACCTAGCCTGGCTCTCTGAGGTGCTGGACTTTCAGATTTTTTTTTGACTTTTCCTGGAAGTTATGAGTGTGGGATGCATGGATTTCTTTTGCAAAAGCAGCAGGAAACAGAACAGGTGTAAATTGGCCATGCCAGGCTCCTTGGATAGCTGGTAAGTCGGCTTTTGTAGGAACTGTTGAATTTTAAGCTTTTCAGTGACATAATGGCCAGTCTTGTTTGACTGCTGTCTGCAAGTACTGAATGTGTTTCAAGCTTTCTGTATCTCCTTCCTCTAATAATACGTGAAGAATGACAGTTATCACGTGTGATGCTGTACCTGCTGATGTTTTCAGATGCACCGTATTCAACACAGTTCACCGATTGTGCTGGATCATGTTTGCTCATGGCATGCAGTACTGTGCACACACAATGCTGTGGAAAATGGTAAGAATTGAGACAGGGAGAGAAGAGGGCTTTGGGAAAGGTGGAGGGATGGCACACAGTAGGCATTCAGAAATGCCAGTTGTTTTGCTTGTAGTCATCAGTTATGCCATTTTTCCGGGCTATGGTAATGAATGTTTGAATTAGCTTCTGGAAAACAGTAGCTTTCTCTACTGCTGGGCAGCTTTCATACCTGAGCGTTGTGATTTCTTCCTCCTGGGTGCCCATGGATAACGCTTTCCTCCCCATTTGAAAGGGCCTCTTGCAAAAATTGGGGGTCTTTCCTAGCTGAGAAGGAGGGAACAGGACTCCCTTCAAAAGTTAACACAGTCTTTGGAAAGACATCCCTGCCTCTGCCAAACAAGGGACCAGGAAAAAAGGCTCTAAAGCCTAGCAGAGTTCTGCTGCATAACACAGAGGGTTTGACCCAGAGCTTCGTGACAGATCTGGAAAGACTGCCATCGTCTGCAGGGGGCTTTAGATCAGGCTCAGTTATAGCTCTCACTAGTTCCTGTGACGTTCTGCTTTGCTTTGTAGTTGGATTTTTTCCCCCCACCATCTGCCTTTGTAGACCCTCTCCGTCATTTTCCAGGCACACACTAATGGCAGGAAGCTGTTTGCCCGTGTGACCTTCACAACAATTTCTGCATCATACTGAGTATGGACCAGAGGAATCCTGCTGTTCAGTTGCAATTTGTTTCATCAATCACACTTAAAATGAAAAAAAAAAAAAGTTTCATACTGAATAATGCTCATTAATTAGGAAAGCAAAGGAACTTCATCATGTTAATTGGAGATAGATTTCTATAGAAAAACTAGTTAATCAGCAATCTTTGCTAACTGCATTTTATTCTTCTTGGAACAGAAAAATGACTTTTTGACTCTTTGAGATTACTTGTGGAGTTATTCAAAGAGAGGTTTATATTAATACCATATTGACATGTATTGATGAAACCTGAAAACTTCTCTCCCTTTCCCACTGCAGAAAATTGCTTTCATTTGTCACTTCTAAAGGAGGCAGGGGAATAATTCTCCACCCTCAGCTAGCAATTTAAGATTGATCTGATGAAGACAGAATATTTCAGACAATCGATTAAAGAACTTATCTTCCAACCCCAGTTTCACCTCTTGTGTAGGATCGCATCCTGTTCGCAATAAGACACTTAGAAGCTTCAGGTTATTTTTGAAAATGAGTTCTCCAGAACAAATAGTTGAACTGGCAGAACTGTGTGATGCTGTGGTTTCGTTTAGAGGATGTTGTCCTTCACGTTTTGCACTTGTCCGTGAAGGGAAAATAGCAGTGTGCACATGGAGGAACTGGACTTCAGAAGTCACATTTTCTGTTTGAACAGTCAGTCATTTTTCAGTGAAATAGGTATCTACAAGGCAGTAGAAAAAATGGTAATAAGTGTTATGTGTGTGAGAATTGCGCCTCATTTTGAATTCATAGTATTTAGAAAGTCCTCCTTTTCCTAGTATGTTTGTTTTCCAGTAGAAAATCTCTTCTAATGACTACTAATTAATACAGATAAAAACAAAACTCCTTTCACTGTCAAAACATCTCTAGGGTATTAGAAGCACTCCCTTCAGTACTAGAAAGTTTAGTGATTTGTGTTTTCCAGTTTTATCTCTGTGTTTCTGTATCTCTACCGTTCTGTCTCAGCATGGGGACTGTGTCTCATAAGCATAGACCTTTGCCAGCCTTCCCTTGAGCTTTTGACAGACCTACGCAGGGAGGGATGAAGAATTCCCTCGGGCATAGGTATTCCCTTTGTGCCTCTAGCCAAGCAGCAAGGAGCCCAGGAGGAAAGCTGGTCCTCGTGGGAGGTGCAGACCGATCTTGCAGTTGAAAGCTTGGAATATTCTGAATAAAATCCTGGAAAAGCATGAATGTTTGAACCAAATCCAGACATTTTGGGGTTCAGTTTCCAGAAAGATTTCATGCATGTAAGCAGAGCAGTGTTGTCTGAATGCATGCTTTCAGAAGGCTCTTTAGTCAGCTTATTGCAGTCAAGCTTATCCAGCACTAGTAATAAGCTGACACCCTAAGAAAAACCAAAAGCCCAGACAAACAAAAAAAGAGGGCTGAGACTTCCTCTCCCCTTGCAACATTGGGAGTAACTGTTGGAGAAAAGGGGCAACAGGGGATGCTGAACATGTTCCTGGGTCTGGCAGTTTGGAATAATTCTGGCTGTGTTACCTGTATCACATATTGGGATGACCACAGCTAGGTGTGCTATTATCTGTGGAAATAAATGTTTCGCTGCTGCTGTTGACATCAGTGAAAATAATGGGATTTCTGAATGTGCATAAAGTTTAAGTATTGAGTATATTGCACTTTTTTTTTTTTAAAAAAGGCAATAATGTTGGATACCTGTGTTGAGACCAAGAAGCTAATTTGCTGAGCCTGGGTGGATAGTCACTTTTGAAAATGGTGTCCCTTTCAAGTCTGTTTATTTGCTGAACTTTTTACTTCAAATTAACTTTGAAAATGTAAGTAATAGGAAGTCACATTTTCATTCCCCTTATTTTGGAAACAGTGGCTATAGTCTATGTTTGCTTGTTTCCTTATCTGTAAAATGCATATATATGTTAATTATGGTCAACATTTCATAAATTGTTTTTAGGCTGAATATTTTTAACAAGTTTAGTCTCCTCTGAACAAAGGTAATATCACAGGTCAAATTATTAACTGCAACTGTATAGGCAACATTTCAAAATTTTCAGACAGCAGCAATCTGCAGTCAGATTGAGGATGGCAAGCTCTGATTTGTGTGCATTTGTGGTGATCTCAAGGCAAACTAGAGTTTTCCAGTACGATTACATTTAAAATCAAGTACTTAACCACATATGGAAATATTTATTGCAAGCAAACTTGAGATTTTTACATCAGGAACAAAGCATTACTCCGTATTACTCTTAATACTCTGGGTTTTGATCTGCATGTGTCTGGTTTATATAAAGCAACTTGAGAACCGGAGGGGTGGCAGATCACCTAGACCGGATGATACTCATCTCTGGTTACTGCAGGGAATAAAGTGTGAAATAGCAGAGGTACTGATGAGGACATGTGCTATATCCTGAAATATCAGCAGCTGTTCGTGACAATTGACAAAGCACCAGTGAGGGATCTACCTCCAAAATGGAGCAGGAAGGTCCCGGAAATCAGGAGATGGGCAAGCTGCCTTGTCGCTGCAGGGGGGCTGAATGAGAATCTTGGGATAGCGTAGTGCAGTGGCTGGCTGGGCGTAGTCAAGGGTCAAATTACCATTTCATTTGAAAGGAGGAATCTTACACCTGTTAGACTTTGTAAGAATGAAGTGGCACAGACATGTGATTACACGTGACCACAGAATAAGGACTGTGTAGTGCAGTAGACTTGAGTTACTAGGTTTTTCAGAAGACTTTTTCTTTGAGTAAGTTATGTGTCAGGACTTGGAATACGTATCATGAAATGGTGACAATAACAATTAGAAAGTGAGTATAATTTCTGCCAGCTCTCGTCTCTGTCCTGCCAATGAAATGCTCATTTTAGATAGTAGGTTCTTAAATTCCCGTTTGTTTTGGTCTGAAGCAGTACATACGTTTTGTATGTCACCCTGGAGGTGGATGAGCATAGCTCATCAGGGTATCCTTATTCTTTGATTTCTGGGAGATCTGCGTGCAGTGGGCTGCTTCGTCAAATGTTCCTAACACTTGAATAGTCTCAAAAAACCCCCATGCAACTGCAACCAAATCCTCAAAGACGAGCGCAGTCAGGGCCCGTTCTCTTAAAAGTCCAGATGAGTATTTGTGCCCATGCAGAATGCTGCAAGCACACGAAAGCGTGCGCACACAGAGTGCTGTGGCTTCGTTTAAAGGAGTCTGGGAGCAGCTGCGTAGTTCACAACTCTTGGATGCCACTGCAGCCCCCTGCCCTCAGCACTGATGTTAAATGGCAATCCAACTGAACAAGGGAGATGAAGAACTCCATGGGCTTTAGACCTTGAGCACCCCCTTCCTTTAGGTGGTTGATGCCTTTGCACGATGGTATCAACATACGGAGATAAAGCTGAATGTAGAGGTTTCCATCTGTTGCCAGCCTGTGTATTCTCTGGAGAAACAGAGCATTTCATAGGCCTGTCAGCAGGGCAGTTTTCATTTGCAGTAAGTTCATATTTGAAAAAAGGGAGAGGAGAAAGTATGTGGTAGAGACTGTAAAGGATGACAAAAATTTCCAAGTAGATTTCAGTGCACCAGGGACTATATATCATGGTGACGTTCTCTAAATGTCAAGTAATGCGTGCTGGCAAAAATGGTCTAAATTCACATATAGTGATGTGCTCTGAAGCTGTGGCATTCTCCAAGGAATAAAAGTCACTGTGGACGTTTCAGTGAGGATATCTAAGCAGAGTGTTACTGCAGTTGAAAAAAGGGGGGAGGTGGGGAAAGAGAGAAGAGAGGATTTCTGAGGAAAACAGAGGAGGTAAGCTAGAAATTTGTGTTTAAGTGGGTATCTGGGTTCATCCATGTCTTCTGTAATTTCTCAGGGATCAGTCGCTCCTGTAATAATCTTATTCTACTTTAAAGTAGTCAATGAAAGAGTGTACTTCCACTGTAATTAATCAAAAGCAACACCGAGGTAGGAAACCTTTGCCTAACTCCTACTCTTGCCTTGCCTGCACAGATCTTGAATGAAACTCACCAGGTGTTTCCATATTTACTGAAATTCCCTTAACTCAAGGTTTTCCCTCAGCTTCAGGGTAGAAAATGTTGGTCTAATCATTCTGAATTGTGAATGAATCACTGGAGTCCTTTGGCTGGAGAAGAGCTCCTACAAGGAGCGCGGTGCTCTACTGCCAAAGGTCTTTGTTATCTTGATTTAAAGAAAGCATCTGAAACGCTTTATTTTGTCACTTCTCTGCTCTCTTTTCTGGTGAATATGTATGCAATTGTGAGGAACTGAGAGCAGCTCACGTGGCCCTGTGTTTGCTATTTTAAATCAGGTTTGAAAAGATTATTTTAAAACTGAAGATTGTGCCCTTAGCAAAAGCACTGGAGGTGTAGGGGCATGGAGAAAGGAAAGTATAGGGATTGGTAGGTTGGGATATATGCCCCTTCACAGGAGAGAAATAGCCAGGCATCTGGATATTTTGGAAAGACTGTGATACAGAGGCAGAGCAGACAATGCACCACTTAATTTCTCCCCATGAGTGTACGGTCTGAGATTTTGCTTACAACAGGAATATGTCTCACATTGTTGTGTTCAGCAGGTGGTGTCAAAATGAGTGCAACTAGTACAAATTAGTACTAAAAGCACTCAGCAGTTCCTGATAGCAAAAATCTCTGCCCAACGGGAGAAATGCTACATAGGAGCAGCGTCCGCCTCGCCTCCCCGGAGATGAGGCTGGGAACTAACTCCGTTGGGCTGGTGAGTTAAGGCAGGGAGGTGAGCAACGTGAGAAGCTGTGGAAGCTCTTGTTATTCAAATGGATGGGTTCGATGCCTCACTAGCAATATTGGCAATTCACCGGTCTGTCTCAGGAAGGCCATTGGGTCTAGGCATGTAGCTGCAGCCCCTGGGGCTTCTCTTCTCTTGACAAACAAGGAGGCCATCTCAGTGCAGTATTTATGTGCTGCCTGACATACTTCAGTTTGCTTTCCTATACACTCCTGTGTATGTTTCCAGGTGGATCTCATCTGCTTCAAAGCAAAGTAGATGACCTTTCTGCATAGCTGCTTTAACTAATATGGACTGTGCACCCTGTAGGATATTTTGGGTGAGAAAATTAGCATGTAAATTTGTTAGCATAGTGGTATTATTTAAGAGTTGGGTTTTTTTCCTCCTTGGGTCTTCATATAAATCACTCTGTGCCAACAGACCTTGCATTGGGATGTGACTTCCATGAAAGATGTGCCTCAAGTTAGTTGTAGAACAAAGTTGATTCTCTGCTATTTACTGCTTAAAAGCTCATCAATGTTAGGGGTCAGTTCATATTTTGGTGAAATAACCATATGGTTATTTCCTCTCTAGTGCAGAAAGGGTCTTACCCAAACAAAGCGGGACCTTGAGCAGTTTAGAATTACATTCTATGGGAAAATATAAAACTGTCATCACTATAGAGACAATAAACCCTTGAACTGGTCTATACTGACTGTTTTCTGGGTTGCATCCTCTTCTGCCACTCCCTATGTGGGAAGGAGATAGTTTTCTGAAAACACTTCTGCTGGCACCAGCTTCGGTGTTCCTAAACACAGAACAAATCTAAATGTTCTGGGATTCGGTTATAGCCTGGCACTTCTTGGTCCTGGTCAATATGAGGCTCAGTTCTCTTATAAATTATTTGGCTTGCGTGTGAACTTCTTTCAATTTTACCTCAACCCTGCAAAGGGGTAGGGTTCAAACACAGTTAAGCATGGTACTTTCTGTTCCGTGAGGTGTACCCAGGTTATAGCTGTTTTATTTAGCACAGTGGTCTCTTTTGTTGCAGTCATGTCCTATTTACAATTTCCAGGAAAAGTTTCATGTCTGTACTGCTTGCATTAGAAAAACAGCGCTAGCAACAATTTTTGCCTTTCATCCATAGGAGAGGGACCTCTTTCTTTGTTTTTATAATGATTTTCCCTTGCTGTTCATATATATTTCTCTGGAAAACAAATTTCAGTCTCTATTGTCCTTTCTGTGATCAAAATCATTGACACAGAAGAACAGTAGTTGTACTCTTTCTCTCGGATCAGGGATGCTGATGCTTTTAAGGGGACAAGGTGAGAAAGGCTTCAGAAGTGCACTTTAATTTAGAGATGTGTGTGAATTTAAATAGATTTACAATGCTTCTCTTAAAACAAAGGAGTGCAGAACTGAAGTCTACAGGGCTTGAAATTGGAAGAAGTCAGAGACAACAAATGGAGCTATTGGGCTGTATAGAAAATGATTGTCTGCACAGCCTAGTGAACTGAGAGGAACTGCAGAAATAAGAAAATACAAGCAGCAGAGCTCCCAGACTTTTTTCTTCACTGTGAGTGCTTCTCATGAACCCTTACTAGTGGGCTAAAACAATTGAAGTCTCTTTGGTGGATCCTCCTTAGCAACCCAGTTTCATGCTGTAGAGGCTGTGAGCACCTTCACTTCTTTTCTCATTTGTGCAGCAATTCCCAGTTCCCTGCAGACACCTGGGACATGCTGGCCTCGCTGGTGAAGAGGTGCGGGGCAGTTAATGTGTCAGAGTTAACTGGCAGCCGAAAGTCAGCAGAAGTGTGTGAGCCGTCTGGTGGAAGCAGCTATTGAGGCACACTGTGATTGCATTTAATCTAAGTATATTTAAATCTGTTTAATCTAAATATTCACAGAGAAAACTTCGAGCAATGCCTGCTATCTCTGTGTTTTTATACAGTGTTTGAGTTGTAAGTGTAAGAAAGGGAGATATTTATTTTGCATTAAAGGCATGTCATTCCCTCGCACCTCAACCTCCAGAAACGCTCCAGGAATTATCAAAACTACTGTCCTCTTACAGCCACCTTCTTTGGACCACCAATAACTAACCTGTGAACAAGAGCTGTGGTATGTTACGGCTTTAGGGGCGAGCAGCTAGTGCTTTATTTCCAATACATGTGAGCTTTGAGATAACTGTGAATCCTCTAGGGATTTGGATTTAATATTGATATGCAGACAAATCCTTAAGCCTGACTGTAAAAATGCTCAAGGCTGGAGATGGGCTGAAGTGGCAGCATTTAGTCGCACCACTTGTGGTTCCTCTGCCAAAGCTGTTTATTTTGTGATCTGATTGACATAATGTATCTGCATTTGCTTTTTTTTTTTTTTTCTGAACAGCATTCTTAGCCTAGAAGAAACTAAATTGCATCGGTCTGTGGGTGAAGATTCTTGGTCTAATAACTGATTAAAGAGTAAGACTAGAGGCAAGTGAAAAGTTTTTGGACTAGAGAGATGTTATCGGGGATTCATGTGGAGCTAGAACGGTTGTTGCTAAATGCACTCTTGGAAATTGTTTGGAAACAGGAAATAAACTATGGGGTGATGAAACTTGTCTCTAGGCTATTTAAAATGAGAATTAATTGCAGAGTTGCAAAAGGATAATTTCTGGTGAATGAATGGACTATAAAATGGAGGTTGCAATTCTGTGTTCATAGGGCTGCTTTTCTCCATCTGCATTACTTTGCAGTTAACTCAGGCAAGGATGGACTGTGCATTAGTTATTACCCATTTGGAGAGAGATTTAGTAGTCACTGTAGATAATTCTATGAATATTTCTGTTTACTGCTCGGAGAAGCAAATAAAAGTCAGAGAAGGCAAATAGAGCAATAGTAATTTGATCAGTGAAATGGAACAGTTTATGGAGGAGAAAAGACTCCATAGAAAAAGTTTTACCAGCTTGAATGGCATGAGGGGCAAGCAGAAGGCAGGTAGGGAACACTAATTTATTCTTTCCTATGATGTAAGAGCCAGAGAGCATCAAATAAACTTGTCAAACAGGTTGAAAAGAATGGGAATTATTTTTGCCCACAATTCAATATTATGTGGTGGATCTCATTGCCACACAATGTCATGGAGACAAACATGGCTGTATTAAAAGACCAAATAAATGAACACTGTAAAAATCCATTGGTGAGCATGAAGTGGGAGGATTTGACGCAGCCCATCTCAAGGAGACAGAAGCTTTGCTTCGCTAAAGGCAAGATGCAGATCACAGATGTGGGAGGCAATATACCCTTGTGCTTGCCATGTTCTTGTTCTCTCTCTCTAAGCATCCATTACCAACTGGCTGCAGGCAAAAGCTGCTGGCTTAGTTAAACATTTGGTCTGTCTCAGTAAGATTGTTCTTTTAGTCTTAGGGTCTGTCTACAGTAGGCAGAGGTGAGCTTATTGTACCCTTTGCCCTGAGCTAGTACAGGCTGTGAGCTAGAGCCTGAAAACCAGCTCGCCATGTTGATGTGATACCGAGACTAATCCCAAAAACCCTACTAGCAGGATTGCTGGATCCTGCTGGCTCAGAGTGGCTCAGCCTGCTGAGTGGGCTGACATCCATCCACACGAGGTGGTACAGACATGGAGGTTCTTGCTGTTGCAGAGGCATCAGGACTGTGTGTGAATTTTGAGCTGAGATGGAGACCACCCTTGCCACACTCTCCCAGCATTTCCCTACTAGCCAGCTTAGTTGATATGTTACTTGGAAGAACCTAATTCCTTTCCTCTCCATAAAATATTGTGTAGAGAGCCCATATTTCTTAATGTGGGGCCAGTTATCTAAAAATGTATATGCATTACAAAACTCAGCATCAAAACACATGAATCCACTTCTGCCTTGAGCTTTTGTTCTGGAGCCTAGTTTTTTACAGATGGCTCCTGCTACATTTCAGTGTTTCAATTTGGTGCTGATAGCTCAAATTTTAGCTGTGCCTGTGTGTGGTTTAATAGTCTAAAACCAGTTAGGAACTGGAGAGAAAGTTCACTAAGCTTGAAATAATCCATGTTACCCACACGCTTCTAATTTTCCTGTTGAAGGCAATGTAGCCCATGCTCAGAAAATCCCTCAAACTTCATAAAGATCAGTCCGAAAGAAGGAATTTTGCTGAGCTGCCAGGCAGGGAAGTGGTTACATCCATCAGATCTCTGTCGTCTTTGCAAAGAAAGAGAACAGGAATGGAAGCTGTTTGGTTTTTTTTCCCCTCACTTTCCTGATGCTCTAGTCTTCATTGAAGAGCTGTACAGAATGATGCAGGCCACTGCACCCTGGTGTTGCTCTGTTGTGCTGTTGCAGCTTATATGAGCTGAAAACCTGATTTGTGAGGAGTTCAGCAGTTGCTTTTTGGTCAAAGTTGTAGTGAAGGTTTTTTGCAATGCAATATCATTGACTTCAGTGAGCTCAGTTTATATCTACTTGTCCTTCAGCACATGGCATCTTAGAGATCCATGCCAAAAAGAGATTCTCCACAGAAGCTGGCACATAGTTTCCAGGAAAAACAATGAAAAATACTTTCCAGTTCCTGTATATGTGTACACAGTGCCCTCCACCAGTCCTCTGAGGTTTGGCTGTTACATTAAGGAAGAGTAATGTGGTTTAAAGAAAGAAAACATTGGCTCGTTGTAAACCTCATCTCTTTGCTACCATTTCCAGTTCAGAAATCTTTTTGGTTTTTTTTTCCTTCCTTTTTTAAAAACTTTTTTTTGAGCCTCTTCCCTGACTGGTTGTAGCTGGGGTTGAAGGAGAAGCCAAGGTGGTCCTCTCAGTCCTATGACAAGATGTATATGGCTCCCATGAAGAAAACAAATGTTTTGAGAGGGTCAAGTGATTTTTCAGCTACTTTAGTCTATCTACCCCGATCTCAAGGATCTCATTGTCTTGCAAACTAGAAAGAAAAATGTTTTGCTTTGCCTGTGCAAAGCAATTTGTGGGGAGGGGAAAAACCTAAATACCCCTGCCCCTAACCCATCCCAAAACTAAAAAAAAAAAAAAAACAAACCAAAACCCAAAAAAAACCCAAAACCAACAAACCAAACAACCCCCAAAACCCAAGCATGTAGGGAAAACGGGCCTTACAAGAAATAATGTGGGAGAGAAGAAAACAAGATATCTGAAGAACAGAATTCATTTTTAGCTGTGTATAAAGTACCAAAACTAAGGTGCATGGGATTGGATTACATTGTCTCCAATTCATTGTTCATTTCAAGGAGGTCTTCTGCACCTGTGTGCTGGTCTTTTGAGGGTTATCTCTGACTATGGAAAACAACCTTTCCTGGCACTGGCATGTTGGGGGAAGACTGCCATCCCCACTCCCCATGGGGTCCAGGGCTGACCTTTCTAACCTGGAACAAGCAGTTTCCCACCCTCTGCTCTGTCCAGGATTGTCAGACTTGTAACGTCCCCCCTTAGCTTGGCGACTCCTGCTCAGTACGGACCTTTAGAGGTGTAACGGGTGGTATGGCAATAGGAGCATTGGGTCAGTGGAGGCTGGTGCTACACGAGCTGTCTCTGTCCTGTTCTGAGAGCAGCTGAGGAACGGTGTGGGTGGCACCCGCTTAGTATAACAGGTCTTGACACATTCGTGGATGTAACTACCAGCCAAAGGAGCAGCCAGTGTCCTTTGCCTGCTCTCATGTATCTCGTACATCTGTTTGGCACCTCTCACCTCTTTGCTCTAGCAACAAGGGCTTGGAGAATGAGTGGCTTATTGCTTTAGCTGGCTGGAGAGGTGTTTTCCTCCCAGCTACCTCAGCCTAGAAAAAGAAAAGCTGTAGGTCTTGTTAAATATCACTCTCATCGAAGATACAGGAAAATAAAGTTTGGGGGAGTTTAATTATTATCTTCACAGTGGGGGTGCCAGTTGAGTGGGATTTGTTAGTCATTAGTGTAATACAAGTAATAAGGGTATTCTGATTTGCCTGAAATGAACAACCTGGAAAAAAATCACATGAAAGATTGATTACATGGGGTTCCCTCTTTTCTGTTTAAAGTCTGTAAGTTCACACAAGGACCTGCCCTTCTGGCTGCTCATTTTCAGAACCCTTCTGAGGTATACCCAGTGCATAAAGCAGCCTCCCAGCACATTATGTATCATAAGGTAATGCATCAAACTGGGAGAAAATAGATACTTTGACAGAAAGTTCTGCACTTAAAAAAGCAACGTACCTCCTTGCTTCCAACCTTTTTGGTTAGGTATTTGAAAAAACAGTTTCCCACAAAAGCAATTTATTGCTAACTCTATACCAGCAAAAGTGGGAAATGTAATCATTGTTTTGAATTTGAAAGGTCTGGGAGGGATGAGAGGTGGTACAGTGTGGTTTGTTAGCGATGGCTCCTAGTGATAGGCATATGGTTTGGTAGCTATTGCCTCGTTTGATTTATTTTTGTTAAAGTGCTCAGTTCCTCTTTTTCCAACACTGTTTATACTTCAGCTCCCTGTTTTCCCTGCTTTGACTCTTAGCCCACAGGATAATTAGGTAAAGAGAACAAAAGCTATGCTTACCCACTTTTCTATAAGTAACACGGGAGAAGTAGGCCATCAGAGGGGATTTAAAAGGGAAGAGGATAATGATTTAAACTGGTGCAGGAAGTATACTAAGGGGATACAAAATCTAATCTCTGTGGTGGATAACAAGGAGAGTAAAGTAATGAAAATAAGGGGAATATTCAAGTCGCTTGTGTTTTTGGAGGGAGAACTGGTAAACAGGCCTATAAGGAAACTAAATCATGATTTATAAAACACTTTTGACATGGAAGAACACATCACATACAAGAAAGACTCTTATTGTCAATAATGCGTTTAATTTCAATTTAGATCAGCTTGACAGGCTGGGTATTCCATATGTGTCTCTGTTAAAGATGAGAAGCCTTTTTTTGGGGGGGGAAAGGCACTTCATACCTCTTATGTTATATCTGTATTTGGTACTCTCTTGTGTGTGAAAAATTCATTACAGCTCAAAGTGCCTAAGTGGAAAATCAAGACTTTCTTTTTATCCCAGGTCTCTTCAGTGAGAATATCCTTCCCCTTCTCCTACCGAACCTACATGGAATTAACTTCGTTTGTCTGAAACAGCCCAAGGGGACCAGCTAGGACTCCAACAGATCTTACATGTCAAAGTAGCTCTTATATTTTCTCTCTCATTCACATTACCATTGCAAATACTTATGTTCTTTGCTCTTCTTTTTTTCTAAATGCAGTAGGAGATGCTTTATATTAGGGAGTTTTTGAGATTTTTTTTTTTTTTTTTTTTTCCTGGAAGCTCCAGAGAAAAGAGGAAGCAGAGATGATTAAGGAGACAAATTGTTTGGCAAAGTAAGGTCATACTGAGAGGGGAGGTTGTAGCACTTTAACTTCCAAGATAAATTTAAACTCGCAGTATTAATCCGGACATTAGTATTTTTACTGACATTACTTTTCTTACTGTAGCTTTAGCTGATCAGGGTCAGGCTTAAATGAAACACTTTAAATCTGAAAGCCAGGGCTTCACACAGGAAGTACGTTCTCCTGTGAGTTTTAGATGAATGGATCTTTCCTGGGTGGACACAGGTAACAGCTTTTTAGAAGGAAAAAAAAAAAAAAGCTAGGTGACTTAAGAGGTCTCACTTTCTTTGTTAAAACCCGGTCTCCCCATGTACTGTCTTGGGGTGGGCGAGGAGCTGGCATCTCCCTAGCACACTCTGCAGCAATTCGTGTAGGTGCTGGGAGCTGTTAGGAGCTGTCCTGGCTTGTCCCCAGAGCGGGATCTCCAGGACATGGACATATAGTGGCTGTGAGGTCAGACTGCTGTCTGGTCACTGCCGGGCTCGAGCCCGTGGTGTAGCCTGTCCTCCTCTCCCACCCTGCGTGACCCTGTTGACTCCTTTTGTCTTGACTTGTGCCCTCTGACTCTTGTCTCTTGCCTCTGCCCTCAATCTGAAGGTCTAACTCTAGACTTGACTGCCAAATTGTGGTGATTGCACTAAATTCCTAAGGCTATTTTTAGGTTTTCAAGTCATTAGGCATTTTTTAAAACTGTACTGTACACCTATTTTAAAATAGTGCCTTTTATTTTCAAATGAACCAAATTGTTCACCTAGGGCTCTACTCTAGCAGAACCACGCTTCCCTCGCTGAAACCAGCTGGGAGTAGATTAAGTATTGCTGGAAAGTAGTTTGTAACATTGACTGCCAAATTCGCTTGTATATTGAGTTCAACTGTTAGCATGAATTGTTAGTGGTAGGCAGTGTCTGAGGGCTGAGGGCACTAGCCCAAAAGCGGTTAACTGCAGCAGGTTGAATTAATGCCGAAGGAAAGGAAATCTCAGCAATGAGGGCATACATTGGCTAGCAGATGGAACTGAGAAGGGAATTTTCTAGTTGTGCTGGGATTTTTCTGTCTGTTTCTGTCTGCATGTTTCTGGGGAGACCCAGCCAAACTGCTGTGTTGGAATTGATGCCCCAGTGTGAATTGATGGCTCCTGCGGCAAAGGAAAAAATACGTTTTTCTTAAGATAATCTCAGACAAAATTGGCTTGCAGCACAGAGCCACTCTTATTCTTGCTGAATGTATTTTGTTATTCCTTAGTCTGTTGCTCATTGTATTTGTTATTGTAGTATGGAGGGTTGATTAGCTTTGGCAACAAAGCTGCAAACTCTTAGCTTCATACTGCATACTATGAGATATGGAAAAACTAGTTGGGAATGTTCTGAGCAAAATATGTGTAATTAATTGATTTAGAACAGACTGTGATCTATTAAAATGGAGTCTTGGCTGGGCTATTGCACATATTGCTCTGTGTATGCATTAAGGTAATAAGATGATTGTCATAAAAGTGCATGTTGGAAGGAGGAAATGGATCCATGGTACACCTAAAGCCGTAGAGGTGCATCTGTTTTGGTGATCTGTTTTGACCTGCTGAATTTTGCAGGGTGGTTTTGCCAGCATTATGGGTGGATTTAAGACAGGCTTTAAAGCACAGAGAGGAGGGAGAACAGACAGACTCCCATATTATCTAGATACTAAAGCACATCCACCTATGACAATGTAAAGAGATCACGTTAGCAAGACAATTTTGTGTTTTGTGTCATTTCCCTTCTCCTCTCCCAGTACTTTTTGCTCTGCTTTGTTCCTAGGACTGATCTTAACTTATACTCTCTTTTGATGTGGTCCACAGCTTAGTTTCTCCAAAGGAGAGACTGCTAGCTAATCCCAGTTGAATCGGCAAGATAGGGGTGGTTGAGTGATGTGCTGTACCCCAAGACTTGGTTTGAGGATGAGATGTCATTGAGAGAGATGGGGATGAGACATGCTACCTGAGGAAGATTGGTCAGAGAGATGAGAAGCCAGGAGTGGAAGCAGAAATGCAGCTATTCCTAGGGTGTGCTGGTGTTCCATTTCTTGATATATCTTTCTATTCCCCCTGCTCCTCCGCATGCATTCAGTGCACAGGCAGAGGAGGTGAAAATTACAAAACTTGCTATATAATAAAATCGTTGTTCACTTGTTATTAAATAACGCTTAATATCAAATGACTGGAAGAATTGAAAGCTTTTCTATAGGTAATCCAAATATAAAATGTGACCTTCCTCCTTTCTTTCTTCTGGAAGTGAATACAGTACAGTCAGCCCCTGGAGTCCTCGAGTCACTGTGTCAGCTTTGAGGTGGAATAATTTAAAGCAAAAGCATATCTCTGCAAGAGGAGGAAACAATGCATATCAACAGCCTCTGAACTGCCCACATAGCGCTTCAAGTGGCAAAACCCAGACTATTGGAATCCAATTATTCATTATCACATGTTTTATTGGCAGGCAGGAGTTATGGGGGGAAGGGGGAGAACTTGCCTGAACTGGAGTGTGGCGTATGAGCTGGGTTAGGTGACTGCAGCCAATTTAAGTCCCTTAAAAGGAGACACTGTTGAGATTTTTCCTTTTCTCTTCCTCCACCCTCTCACTGATGCTGCAACAACCCTTTGACAGCTTGATGTTGGAACCTATTCCCTTAGTGACTGACTTACCCTTTGGGTTCCCTTCTTCTGAGTTACTGTAAGTGCCTTGTGAGCTCTAGTCTTTGTGTATTAGCTACAATCTTCTTTTAAAGGCTATTTTTGCAACACCTACTGTTTGCCCTGTATTTATTACCTTTCTAGTCAATCCTTCACTTGTAGAAACGGGCCTGTTCTTATAATTTCGGTTCAGGGTATTTCTATGGAGTGAGGATAAAACTGGTTTGGGTTTGGGCACTCTCCCCAGTAGCAGTACTCCAGGTGACTGGTGCCCTTGCTGTGATGCAAATGCACCAGCTGATGGCTGCACCTGCAAGGAAGTGGTTCAGCAGGGTGCAATGGTTTGATTTGGGGAGCACAATGCTGAATTACAGCCTTGAGTGTTTGTTTACATACTGGACACACGTTCATGCCCTGTGGAAAAAGAGTGCTATCAGGACTGCAAAATCAAACTGCAAAAGTTAGGAAATGCCAGGTCGTTAATTTTCCCACCTGCTTGCGCATATGAATTATGATTCAGTCTTTAATTACACAGTCGCACGCTGTTTTTCCACAGAATTCCTGCTTCCCTCTGTGCACAGGGCGTCCACTGCCGTTTGAATGAGGAGCTGTTCAATATTTTGTTTTTTCCATATTGTTTCTCATGACATTATTCAGGCCACACAATGAAGAAAGAATTATTGATGGCCTTATTGTTTTGCTGTGTTTTCTTGCTCATCTTCACTACAGCATAAGTGGCCAATGTTTCATGAACACTCTTTGCAGTGGCACTGTGATCCTGGATGCTGTGCTGGCCCCATTCATGAACTGGGAATACAAGAACATTGAGTGTCTGTGTTGGACAAGCAGCCTTACCAAGTGTTTCTGATTTCCTTATCTCTGTTAGCTGTAATCCTCATTCCCAGTTTTGCACTTTAAACCCCAGTCCTAGGTTTTTCCTCCCCTCCTGCCTGGCTTTAGTTCTTGGTATGCCCAAGTTGATTCTCCCGTGTGAGCTGGTATCTCGTCATGTCTTCATAAAAGGTCTTTGTCTTTCATGCCGTTTGGATGTGGTTAGGATTATGGGCAGCAGAGCAGAGACAGGCTCCTTCATTTCATTTCATCTAGACCTGGATTTAGCAGCCCAGACTGGCAATTGTAGGGAAAGGCCTGTTCAACCTCCGTGCAGGTCTTTGGGCAGTTCAGCTCTTTAATTCAGAGCAAACTCTAGAAGGCATGCAAGATGTGTGAAATTTCGAAGGCTTACTGCTTGGGCAAGTTTGAGTAGATTTTCATAAGGACAACAAAAGGTGCTTGTCTGTTATAGAGTCCCCGTCCTCTGCCAAATTTAAGTTACTGCTGCAAAAAATAGATCAAAAAAAAAGGTTCCTGAATGTTTTAAAAATCAAATAAACAATATGTTTTCTTCTGGTTTTGTTTTGGGTTACAGCTAATGTATTTTTGGTAAAATTGAAAAAAAAAACCCTCATCATCCTGAGGCAGCAACCTGTCATAGGAAAATTCAGCCTGTGTGTTTAAAGGATAGTGCAGCCCATACGCAACTAAAACCAAGGCCTTAGACTGGGAATTTTTGTCTAGCCTGTGAGCAGTTGAGTTTGATATAGTAAACACTGTAGTTTTCCTCCGTACGGCTGTTTGGTGGGTCCTGATTTGTTTTTTATCTTTTTTACATTACGCTAGTGTCATTGAAATTAAATACTTTGAAACTATTTTTTTCAGCCATTTTATAACAGTGGTGTAGATAGCAGCAACCAGAAGAGGTCACTTTTGGGTCTGCCCAATGCTGTAGCATTTATTTAGCATCCTATTTCTGTGCCTCGTTACCACCCCTGCTCTCCCACTAGATGCACTTGAGTGAGCTTGGGCAGGGAGGGAGGTGCTTTCAAGACAGCTGCCTTCACAGCAAGGATTTGTCTCCTTGGGGAATAGGACAGTAAATGGAGTGCCCATTTCTGCTGGCCGTGCTGAGATTACTCAGCAGCTAGGTGCAACGTGGGTGGTGTGTGTGTGGCACGGTGCGATGCAGAGGCATGAGCAGCTGGTAAAGGGTGCAGTGTACCTGTGTTACCACAGAGCAACTCTGGGCTTCTTGGCAGGTGGGTTGTGCCAGCCAGAGCGTCATGCTAACATGTCTGTACGTCCTCCAGTGCCGGAGCAAGCTCTGGCGTCTCGATAGGGAACAGCATGCTGCAGTATAGACTTAAACTGAATTCTTGAGAGGTGTTCATCCAGTGGCTTTCAAAAACAGTTAGCTAAACTTAGCTTGGATGCAAAGAAGAGCAAATTGTTTAGAAAAGTGTCTTTACTGCTTTGCTATTTGGACTCTTGCTCTGGTAGCTCAAATCCTGTCTTCCAAACACAATTGACAAGAATATCATTAGCAGCTTGGTCTTTTTTTATTACTTCACCCCTCAACATTCATAACTGTGCTATCTGATTACCATAATGGCCTGCGTGTTTCTAATTTTTACCCCAAAGACTGTACACTATTCTAGACTAATGCTCATTTTGCTTTTACCTGTTTTTTAAAGTAAATTGATATGGTAATTTTTTTGTTTTGTTACCTATACGTGATTTTAAAACCCTCTCTGGAGGTATCCTGTACCAGAATAGAGCCCTGAGCCTCTACTAAAATTAATGCTTGGAGAACCACAGGGGAGAGAAGAATTACAGAACAGGAAAGTTTTTACACCCACTCTCCATCTCTTTTCACATTATGCTTGGTCTTGCCTGCTTCAGTGAAATTTCTCCATTTGTTCCCTTTAAGTAGTGCTTTGAGAAGGTGCAAACACTCTCCATCAGCTTTCTTAAAGTTGGTAGGTTAGCGCAGGGCTCTGTTACCAATAAGCAGTAATAGATGTGGAAAAGAACGTGTGGGTCTTCCAGCTTCAGGTAATGGTCGGAGAGTCTAGCTTTGGTTTCCTTCAGTGCTTTTGAGTTTTTCGTAGGGAGTTGAACAAGCCACCAGTGTAATCTTTTTTCCATTTTTATTTCTAAAAGTAAAAATAATGCTGTTTCTCTATCATGGTGGCACTATTAGAAAAATCAATAAATGCCAGACGATGCTGAAATACTAAATGCGGCAAAAGCCAAATAAGTTGATTGTTGTTATACTCAGCTGGTTACATTTTAATTGATTTACAGGTACATTGGCTTCAAAGGCAGTCCCAGTATAAAAGATATTGACGTGTAGATACAGCACCATGATTCATACATTTACTGTAATCAATATCACAGATTGTGTTTAGTGTTTACATTTTGTAGCTTCACTGAGTTTACCCAAAACATGAAGCTATTTCTAGTCCTGGTCTTTATGTAAAGCTGAGTTTTGGAGTCCGAGTTGGCAAAGCACTACTGCTTTTGATCAGTATGGTCTAAAACAAAACAAATCAACTGCTCTTTTCCTCTGCATTAAGTACTCCATTTCATCAGTGTCTTGACTGTCTTATTTCAATGTCATATAGTTAGTTTACTGTCACTGTGACTAGGCTTCAAGCTGATCACTTGCATGATGGTTGATCCAGAATCGGATTGGTGGTTGGACCTCTGTGGAGGCTTTTGACTTGACCATATTTCACATAAAAAGAAGGAAAACACAACAACTGCAGAACGAGTCACCTAAATTTTACTTTTTTGCCAGAACATTTTTGTTGCAGGTGGTACTGTATGCATATATAATGCATCTTACTCTGAAAATTATTCATGTTCTTTGACTTCCAGCTCTTTACACAACATGCTGTAAATATATGTATTCTGAAAAATGATATTTGTTTCCAGATTAATGTGTAGAATCACTGCAGCATTTGGGAAATTCTGTGTATAAGATATTTCTTTTGCGTATAATTTCTCTGTTTCTGGTTCACAGTGAAATCTACTGAGAGTTTCATGTTCAAAGAAACCTAAAAGCTCTTGAATGTTTGCTAGTCTTCTAATCTATGCAAAAGAATCACCTTTGACATTCCTTTTACCCTGTGGTGCCCTGAGCTCATCTGAGGTGGGACCCACACTTTGTGCAGAATTGGTAAAAAAAAGTTCCAAGACTTCTAGATCTACTGCCCTAGACCTTCAATGTTTGACTTCATGGGTTGTCGTGGTGCAAAGGACCCCAGGCTCCTCTGCTTTGTAGTCTAAGTTGGAGCCACTCTCTTTTATGGATCTAAATTTGGAAGGAGAAAGTGAACATTTTTTTTTCTTTATACAGTCTCTCTATGGCTTTGCATGCCTAGAAGAGGATACTAGAGGATACTAATAAATTAGGTCTGATTTTAATTTCCACAATGTAATTTGTTTGGCAAGCCTGCTTACAGATTCAATCTTAATTTCACTTTATTAATTCTGTGTTAAAAGTCACAAAGTTCAGCAGCAGTTCCTGAGAAGTTGGTCCGAGTGACACCTCAGGAGATCCATGTTCTGAGCAGTATTGAACAGGCGGATCTGAAGTAGAAATACTTACGTAGGAATAATCAGAAAATACTGGGTTTTGGTATCCTTTTTTGAGGTCCTGAAAAATAGTAATTTGGCAGATACTTTCTCTGCCAAATGTACACCTGTGTGTGTGACGTAGGTTTTATTTGTCCTATTTAGTGCTTTTTTCCTCCCTTAGATCTCAAGGCAGACTGAAGGATTTCTCTGGTCGAAGTATAGGGGATTGTTTCCTTGACATTTTAGCATCTGTGTGGTGGGTGATGTTTCTTTGCCCAGGTCCTCACCTTTGGGTGGGCACTGTGCAAACTGATCTTGCATGTTCTTCATTTGAACTGTTTTAGAAGCTCTACCTCTGCTCAGAGAAAATGATGGTATTGCAGTTAAGACAAATGGAGCCTCAGGACACTTGGGCACAAATGAACGAAGAAAAGGATATTATTTAAGTCATCTGCAGTTCAGAGCTGTCAGGTTGAAAATCTTCTCAGCGCAGAGCCAGTGCTACCCAGGGGCTGAGGGATGCAATGAATGTCTCGGGGAAACCTGGATTCTCTTGTCTTGGCCATGGCAAAGACTGAACCCAGAAAGTCATTTCACACCTCTGCTTCCTTTCCACTCGCTGTTAGACCAATCGCTCCTACCAGCAGGGTCTTTCATTTACCGTATACTTCCCTAGCTCAGTAAAGCCTCGATTTTTGGTTTCAACTCATGCTGTAATGGTGATAATCTCAAACACAGCAATCTAGAGTGATCCTTTCCAGTCCCCGGCATCCAGCCATGGGTGGCAGGGCTAGATAAAACCAAGATATAGACACATTGCGAGGGGGCTGGAGCGTGGCAACACATTTAGTGTTGCTTTTATTAAAGCTGCCCTTTCTTTCTACTCCTCCTCCTCTTCCTCCCTCAGATGATGATGACATTGTTTTATTTGTTTTACTTCTATAGTTAGCAAACTTAGTTAGCAAGCTAGATTAAAAATAAAGCAGCAACCCTACTCTGTTCTAACACTGTGAGAGCTGTTTCTGCTGAAGCTTTGCAATTGCAAAAGGGGTATCAAGCCCTACCCCTAACTAGGGAGGAAGGTTGTGCTCCAGACTGACACACTGTTGAGTAGCTGGTAATTTCTGTCCTCTTTCTCTCTCTTGTGTGACTCCACGCACCTGATCATTAATGTAATCTTTGTTAAGGAGCGAGGTCCCCATTTCCATGGAAACATGGGGAAATGGCTTTGGAATCTTAAAGGTCCTTTACTTATTGGGTAGCATTTTTCTCTCCTGTTTAAGCATTTAAAACAAAGAAGCATACAGTGCTGAAATCTTTTAAGAGATATTGTGTTAAATGAGGTGGAAAGTTATAAAAATGACATTTACCTTTGCTCTGCTCTGTAATCCTGCAACAATACGTCAGCTGGTGAAAAATCAGCCTAGTTACCCTGAAGCCAATGGAACTAGACCAGTTTACAACAGCCAGGAATTTTTCCCAGAGGTCTGGTAGTCTGTGTGTTAGATTCCCAAAGGAACCGATGGGACTCTCATCACTTGAAAGTCATAGCTAGACAAGATAAATCCCTCAACAGGTATTGGAAGTATTAGTTCTACTTCAGCTGCTAGATGAACAAGGTCATCTAAAACATTTTTCTAATTCATTATTATGCTCATGGATTTCCTGATGCAAGATTTACTTATGTCTAAATGACTTAAATTTTTTTGCATTGTTTAGTGTCAAAGGAAGCCAGTACCTGTGCGGGCTTTTTTTTTCTGTAGGTCAACATCGGTAGCCATTTAGTATGAGACACATGATATTATAAATGAATGTTTAAATATAATTCTAATACTGTGAATGCTCAGGCTTGATATATTTTAAGTATTTACAGTATATTTACTGCAAAAGACTAATAAAATACTTTATAACATACTTGGTGCCATGAATAGTGCATGGGAAGGTGGAATGCACAAAAGGCAAAGTAAAGAACATGGTTAAAAAGGCTTAACTAGTGGCACAGGAAACTACAGTTTTTAACACTGTTACTGAAGTTGAGGGATAAAATACTGATCCAGTCAATGCCAATGGTAATGTTCCTATTGTCTTAGGTGAAACCTGGTTCAACCAAAGATTTTTAACTTTATACATCCCCTTGCTTTCCCTTACAAGTCACCAAATCATTTCCACATCTGAGTCAAATCCCTGTTCTGATTTAAAAAACATCCTCTCTCTCTCCACTTGAATAGAAGCTGTTCCTGTTTATTTTGCATCTGAACTTTGTTCATTTCTGTCACAACCTTCAGAAAACTCTCCAATTGCAAATACTAAAACCTGTTTGGAATAATGAGAACTACATATATAAGTGTTCCTTGCCAGAGTGTCAAAGGAGCAGCGCAGATAATTAAACCTAAAATGTGACAAGATACCTGCTTGATATATCACCTATAAATAGTAAAATGAGAACACAGAGGTGGCTTTGGATTCAGCAGTGGCTTTAATTCTGTTTCCATCTGATTCCTCCTCTTATACTGCAGCCTTGACAAAGTCACGTTGTGCCTCTCTGAACCTTGCCAGTGAAGGGAGGTAACATAATTTCACTTTGGGCTCCTTGAATGTAGGACATCACATATGGAGCTGAACCAAAGATGGCAAGCATATTTGCATTTACTTCAGTGTCAGGCAGCTCTTAAAAATTATGAGAAGACAGGGGTGTGTAGGTGTCTGGGGGGAAATATTCCATCTGGGGGGACTAGCACCAGACTTGCCACTTGATCTTCAGTGTGACAGAGGAAATTCCTAAATGTGGGGATTGCAGGGAGAGACTCAGGGCACCTGTGACAGACCTCTTACTTCTGGGCAACCTACTTTTTCTGCAAGTTTCTAGTTAGTCTGGTTCCCTCTGTACAGACTCTGGCCTCATTTTCTTGAGAGTGTCTCTGTCAGATGAAATTATGGGGAGATAGGAGGTTGGTGAGCTCTACAATTAAGGGTGATTAGCTCAATTGTAAGTCCATTTTCAAGTGGCTTTTGGAAGAAGGTAATGTTAGTGAGGCAGATCATGTGTATGATAGTGTTGAATAAAAATATCCTCCCTTCTCTACGTAGATATTCCCTAGAAGTATTTGTCAGAAAACTATTGTTAGTGCTTTCCCTTCTCATTTGAATTTCAAGCCAGTGAAGATGGACACACTAAAGTGAACATGATCCTAGAACAAGGTCTTGTGTAGATTAGAAGGTTAAAATGCTGCTCTAAATTTAGGATGTGGTCATTCGGATGAGATATGATGGCAAATTCCTTTCATTTCTGTTTTAAAAGAAAACAAAATCCTAATCCTCAGCATCTGATGAAAATATTAGCTGCTCTGACCAAAGCTGATTCTGAAATCCAGAGCTTTATGGGAACAAATTATGGCTGAAGAAGAGATCTCTTTTGGTTCATATCTACATAGTGCTGGCTTACTCCCTGCTTTAGAATGCATTTTAAAATCTACAGTATGAACAACTCTATAGAAATGAAATGTCACAATTTATAGTGCTGTAAAGATGTTTTTGTTACTGATGAGCTTAAGATGAAGTTACAAACAAACTGTTACTTTAGTTAATGGTATATTTTGGCATTATAAATTAACTCGTAAGGTAGAACAAATAGTTTCTCTCAAGGTTCAATTTTTCTTTGTTTTTCTGCTGCTGCTTCTGCAAAAACTCCTGAAACATTTTATTGATGAGGTAATGCATGCTCATCTGCATGTAGTACTTATGTAACTCCAGCAAAGGTTTCTGGTGACATGCTAGACCACAAGAACAAAGCTCCAGTTTATCGTATTCCCCCAGATGGAATTACAGCCTTCATCAGTTAATGCAGTACTTCTCAACTTTGGAAAGTTGAATTGTGACCTGTCAAGAAAATAAAGCTTACAGTATTGCTGCTACCAGCAATGTTGTTTTAAAAGCCTACCCAAAATGAGCAGTCACTCAAATAGGCTGCGTAGGTATTCATCCTCATCTCTCTTGTACGCTTTGATTAGCAGTGCATTGTCAACAGTGTTGAAGTAATCTCATTGGCATTTGAATCATGACCCTTTTATAACCAAAATTACTGCATCAGTTTCTCTGCAAATTCAAGCAAGCGTTGCTGCATTATGGATGGGCTGTGGTTTCAGTATTGCTCTTTGCAACCAGATGCCTTAAAAACCAAAGCAATCAGAATAACAAAATAGATGGAGGTTCTGCAGGACCTGTGAGAATCTGACAGTATTCATTGCATGGTAGATTGTGCAATTTTATTATTGTACACAATTTACTGTTACATTTTTCTTAGAGCTTTACTAAGTGGGAAGTTTACACTTGATTTGCATATCAGTGTGAACTGAATGGCTTTAGAACGCCTACAACTTCTTCTGTAGGCACTCCCTTAGCATTTTTTTTGTAGGTTACCTCAAGTCCTGGGGCACAGATTTGACCCCAATCACAGTAAGAGGAAGCAATTTCTACGTTCTGATTTGCACTAGTAAGACTAAAATAGTTTAAAAATTCATTTAAATTGAGGTAGTGCAATTTTCTCGGGTAAACAAAGTGCTTGTCTTTGTGTTCTGTGCTTTTTTTTTTTGGTGCGGGTTATAATATTTTATTAGCTCTCACCGTATATAGAAGTTATCTGTTTCTGTGCTTCCCAACAGCAATGGGAATTGGAGAGGTTTCTTGTTCTTTTTAATCTTCCCTGAAAGTGCTTAAATTTTTTTTACTCAGCCCTCACTTGGTATTACTTTTAAATAATTGATTTAGTATGTTATTGTTAGTCAGCTAAGAACAACTAATTTGTGAATAATGCCTCAAGTGATACAAAGTGGTATTGCTTCACTGAAGTCCAGACTTACACCATATTCACCAGCTGAGGATCTGGTCTCTTGTTCCTGGCAAGGCTGCTGCTTGTCTCCAAGTGTTAGGGAGGAGTGGGCATCCTGATTCATTTCAGGGAACAGAGAAGGTACTGAAGAAAATCTGGGGTGAAAGGATGGCAAGAGTATTTTACTTTAGTTTTTTATTTCTGTCTGATTGTTTTGCTTTCCCACATAAGAGATTTTTTTTTGTTCTCTTGCTGCCCAACACTTTACCTATGCAAGAGCTTTAGCGTGGTATTTGCTTTGCAGAAATTACCAGCCTGTAATTGCGAGGATCCTACTGGGTAGTTGCAATTGTCTCCCCGGTGGATTTTTCTCTGTAGGAACTTTCTTAGCCTTTCAGTATCGCTTCATGGCTGGAAAACCTGAACACGGCTGTTGAGAAGTAGCATCACCTGCGGAGTTGTTGTAACAACCTGCTGTGAGGGCAGCCAGCAAGGATGGGTCTTGTGGTTGTATTAACTTTGCCAGTCAGATACTTTTTGCAAAATTTAGAAGCACTGGATTACCTCTCTCTTTCCCCATTGCTGATATAGATGTGTCAGTACGTGAACTCTTTGCCAGCTGTACACACAGCACCGCACTTCTGCTGTTAATGGTTCTGGACTGCAGTTCCCCAGTCCGTACTAGCAGTCCAGTTCCTCTGTGGGTACCTCCCCTATCACCAGCAGTGACTGATTATGTTCACCTTAAGGGCAGCAAAAATCAATACTAAAAAGTACGTTTTAATCCTAGCTAGAGCGGAAATTGGGCATGCTCCCCTTAAAATGTCATGATTTTTCTATCTGTGGCCACGTGAGATTTGTTCATGTTCTCTCATCTTCACTGTGTTCTCTCTGTCCTTCTGCTCTGGTAAAGGCAGCTACAAGAACGAAGCTGGAACGGCTCAATGCAGCAGCACGCTGGAGGGGGGTGTGCACGTAGCCTTGTTCACATCCTCCTCCTCGGTCACTCATGCACTGCGGGTCAGGTCCCCAGGCATGCAGGTTGGTTTGGTCGAGCTGTGCTGTTACCTCTGCTGAGATATATCATTAGAAGGAGGGCAACGATACCATTTTGAGAATTTCTTTCTCTTTTTAAAGTAGATGTAATACCCAAATCAGCATAACACCTAGTGATTCGGTGCATTTTTGAGTGCTGACATTTTTGAGTGACGTAAGTAACCTAGTCGTCCTGCGCTTGGATGTTTTTCACATACGTATTACAATCTCATCAGATCAGATGTTCTAAGGTAGTTTGGATCTCCATGCTAAGAAGAGGTCAGGTTTTATTTCGCCCGAGTTATACACGTGCAGTGAGCTCGCAGAGGGTAGCCTGGCCTGGCACCTTCTGCATCCTCAGCAGCAAAAAGCACTTGGGGTATTTGTGCTCCTGTTTGTTATAGCAATGGTTACTTTGTTGTCAAGGTGTGATTTCATCCATCAGACGATTACTATCTAAAGAAATGGTTTCTCTGTGTGTCTTCTTGAAAACTTGTTTCATTACATCATCCCCACGAAAGGCACAGTAAGGTACAGAAACAAACACTGTATTCTTCTCCCCACTTATGTTGATGTTGCATCACCTATTCAAAAAAAGTGCTACTTCGTTTTAATTCAGAGGAGTTGGATTTTTTTTTTTTGTTTAGTAAAGCTGTATCTGGAGAGAGTGACAAGGCATGATGAGCAGTCCACGTTCTCTTGCTGATTTTAATCCAACAAGAGTTCGTTCTAGCTGAAAACACTATGATTTAATGACTATTTAGTTGTGTGTCACTGTAAAATGAGGCAGCATTCCCACACAGGTCAAATCTTAGGGGACGTGTATTTTTATTGTGTGCAGGAGGAAAAAGACACTTGGCTCCCTTGTTGAAAGCCCAAGAAAAGATGAGGTCAAAGCTGGACTGAATTTGGTGATTGACCTACTTTCTCACCACTACAAGTGTTACTTCTGGCTGGAGGGTGAGGCGCTCCAGGGTAAAAGTGGGCAGAATGTTTGTACAGTTGATACCTTTTGCTCTGGTAATTTCGTGGTAAAGGATTTTAATCTCCCACGCTGTCAGTTACCTTCACATCTTAATGCTCACTGATAGAAAGAAGCCTCAGAAGCTGGTCTTATTCTTTCATAATAAAAACACTGCATAAACAGATAATATTTTCCTTCAATCCATGGTGGTCTTGTTCAGTGACTTCATTTCAAATTAGTATTTCTCTCCAAATGACTCCAGCAAATAAATAATACACCAACACAAGAGCTAAGAGTGTGGCATTACAAGTCCCTTTTGTACTCTCAAAATCTCTTTCAGATTAAAATAACGTCCAAGTAGTGTGACATGTCCTGTTATGAGGTGGATGTGCAGATCTCTTCCAGCTCTAGGTGGGCTGAAGTGGGAAGGCTGCTGTCAGGTCATGGTGTCTGAGGGTTTATCTGACCCTGAAGGAGCACCAGCAACTTACCGTGTCTTTTCCTCAAACTGGATAGGCACTACAGAAGCAGCACCTGGTATTACTGTAGCCAAAAAGAAATTAGCGGAAAAATAAATCTTCTTCCTCCCTGCTGTTTGCTTGTTATGTGCATTTGACAGTGCTTTGTATTGTGGGGTTTTTTTAGCCTGCTTGTATACAACTGGTGAGTCAACAGGGAGGAAGAAAAACCCCATGTGTATTTTTTAACAGAATTTAAATGAAAAAAAGATAAACTGTTTAAAGGGCAGATCATGGGAAAAATGAGCATTTTTGAAATTAGTTCCAGAAGAAAAAGAAAAAAAAGAAAGATACTCCAGTTACAGCATCTCTTTAATTAGATCCAGCAGAGCTGCTAATGACTGCTGAAGATCTCCACTATCTTCTCAGCCACGAAGATCACTGCTCTAGCTGATGTACCACCTCCACTTTCCTGCCTCTGTGTCCCCCCTGAAAGCTTTCCTATTCCAAGACTCAGACCTAGGCATGACCCTGTGATAGCTGTCCCTTGGGGTCGGGAGGGAGTGCAATAATCTCCCTCCTGACTGAGAGCGCCTTGGACCACCCCCCTGCAGCACCATTTTAGTGGCTGTTGCGTGCTGAAGGCAGCAGGCCCTCATCGTGATTCCAGTGAGATTTGTAATGTTGCATGACAGAGGCAATGTTGTCTGCTTAGTCTGATGTGAAACACTCCTCCAGGCAGAAATGTTAAGGTTCGCTACAGAGAGACTGATTTTTTGAATGGTTATGCGTAACTCCAAAGTTGATTATCAAGAATAAGCTTCGAACATAAGTATTTTTGGTAGACAACTCATGTTTTATTCAGGGCTAAATGAGTATGAATTCATGTTTTATAAACACACTGGGTATTCTGAGGTTAACGCCTCTGACTCAAGCCCTGCTCTGTTTCTCCTCCAGTTCTAGAAGTTCATTTTAAGCTCTTTAAGTTTTCTGCTTTCTGTGCATTGAAGGAAGAGCGAATATTGTCACATCAGGTGTACTTTTCGTCCTCGTTTCTGAATTGCCAGACAGTTGTTGGTGATGGGGAGAGGGGAAGGTGGTGATTTATGATGATTTATATTTTCTACCCAGATGCCTCATTCCTTGTTTAGTTTTTTGGCTTGTGTAAAGATCTGAAAATTTATCCCTAAGCCTCCAGTCTTTAATCCTAAAACTTGTTGAAAGGAATCAAAACCTTTTGATTGAATTTGATGGGGTCCTGCAGGAGCAGGTCGCTACACAGACTTGCTGGGGAATTGTCACTTACTTTCTATTTTCTTCATCTATTCACTTGCTGCAATACATCCTCTTTCTCCACCCTCTGCTGAACTCTTGCAGTTTGTTTCAAACAGAGGAACTGGAAGCAGTGAACATGCACCTGCTCCCTTGGGACATAGTCTGGTCATGCCAGAGGAAATGGAAGAAAGTTGGCAATGGTATGGAGGGGACAAAGGTGCAGGTGGTCGGAGCACGGTAGTGCTTGTCCAGCCTAGCAGCTGCCAGCCCTGTTAGGAATTAGGGGCCTGTTGTTCCAGGAGCTCAAAACAAGATTTTCTAAGTACAGCAGTATACACCATCAAACTGTATAGTTTTTGTGGTGAGCAATGAGGAGAAAAGGGCACTTGTTGAATTTTTTTGTCTGTTTTTGTATCTCATACAGTCCTGGGGAGGGAAGGTAGGGGACAAAAGCTTTGTCTTATCTCAGTTGCTGGGCTTCCTTCCTTAGAGAGAAAATAGAATTTATTTGGTTATTGAATGGTAGTTTTGCTTTTTATCTGCCTTTCTCAAGTGTCACTCTAATGAAAAGCAAATGTAGGCTTTTTTCTTTTTTTTTCTTTTTTTCTTTCCAAGAACTATGCAGGCAACACCTGAACTCCCTTCCTTGCTCTGTTATCTAGACTCTCTTCTTTCTGTAAAAATTGCGTTTGTAATTTGAAAGTCTAACTTGCTTTTCAGAATAGAGAGTATTTTTCTGTCCTGTGTGCTTTTGAAATCTTTTGTTAGAAAAATTTTTATGTTTTGGACTGTTTTAAAGCTTGCTTTTGTTCTGGGTCATTCCTTGAGTTCTAGGTATTTGTTCATCTTGGAAGAAGAAAATTTGATATTTGTACCAATACTTGATAACAAAATTCTTCTGGAATAAAATATAATATTCCTTTTTTTTTAAATTCAGTCTAAAAAAAACCTCTTGAAGAATTTTTCACTCGACTAGTGAGTATGGATCTTCATTACATTTTTCAATTTTTGTTTGTACACTCAGAAATGGAAGACTTTTATTTTTAACCTCAGTGAGACCCTTATTTGCTAAATGGAAGCTTATAAAGGGGAAAAAATGTGGAGATGGATGGTGAGAATTTCTGACTCTCTCCGTTTTCGAGGAGAAGAGACTACACAAACAAAGACAAGACACTTAACAATTCAGGGGCATGGAAATAGGTTCCAAAAATCCACATTTAAAACAGCTCTCTGAAGCTCACAGTGCAAAACTGCAAGGCACGTATTTGATTTGTAGAAAGGAAGAAAATCAGAGTACCTCATTATATAGTTTCTGTGAGGCCATATAGTTCTTGAGTCATAATGACATTTCAGCTTGTGTAAACAGCTTATGCCAACGGAGGATCCTAGTCTGATAGAGAAATTACCTTAAACTAGGTTATTTTTGAAAGCAATGTGCTGGTATCTGAGAGGCAAGAAAACATTTCCAAGACTAAAGTTAAAAAATAAAAACAACTCTTACTTTTTTCTTTGCTGTTCTAAACTGCTGAGGATTTAGTTCTCCTCACTCCATGTCTTGTATTGTTTTATTTTCCCTTCCTGTATCTTCCGGATCAAATGAAGTTTATTTTATGCCACCAAGAAGTACCCTGAAAAAAAGACCTCAGTATTCTCTTATTTTCCTCTGGTTGGCAGAGTGATAACACAGACTATCTGCACCCCTTTTGAAAATCAGTGTATATTATTTTAGCATATGATAAAAAGGAAGCATGATCATACTGTAGTCACATCCATCCAGTTTGCTGTCATCATTTTTTGTCTACACTTGAAGTACAGAACACAGGTTCTGCATATCCTATGATTTTGTCTGGAGCAAATATATTGTCATGAAAATATTTCACATTCAGACTTCCTTTTCTTTCTGAAATAGTAAAAACATATCAATCTTCTGTAATGCTGATGTCCAGTCTGTGATGCAGCTGGAAATCATTTGTGCTCAGAGTTCCATAGAGCATTTCTCATTGTTTACTCGGGAAGACAGTGATTAAATTTTATCATCCGAGTTACTCAATTTATTCCAGAATCTTTGAAATGTGGGCTTCTAACTCCCTAATGCACATCTCTGTCCTAACATAACCTCACTCAAAGGGTTTTGACCCAAGGGTTTAAAGATTTCTAGATAAAGGCTTTTGGGTACCTTCTATTCTGTAGAAGATTCATATAAAAATCATAGGTTTGTAGGTTCAGCTTTAACTCTTTGGATGAAATGTGAAAATCCCAATAATAGGAGCTTAAGGAAGATTGCATAGGGGATCCATATCGGATGGAAATTACAAAAAAGATTTTAATGATGAGAAGAGTGGAGATCTGGCATAGCTTCTCAGTAGGAATGAGAGAGAGGGAACAACCAGGCTAGACTTGAGATGGGTCTTGATGGCTTTATGAATTCAAACATGTGATAAGTTTGCCTGGAACAGAGAAGACTAGATTTCATGACCTAGAAGGTCTCTTCCAGACCTGGCATTCATGGCTTTGAAAGCTAAAGGCTAAGAAAAAACCCCTAAACCCTCTCCTAAACCAAATTATTTTTGACTGCAGCAAAAATAAAGCAAAATAATTCAGTTCAAGAAAGCATTTGTATTTTTTTCCCCTGCTTTCCTAGGCTCTTTTGTTAGTCTCTTTCTTGGTGAATTACAGGGATAAAGGATACTTTTCATCTTTATTGCATCACCAGCTGTATCACTTTTTTCCTTTCCTCCTCACACAAATTAATGCTGACACTTCTGTTACTGCAAGGAGTCCTCCAAGGTCTGTCACTTTTTGTGGTAAGAGTAATCACCACATTTGTACATATCTTTTCAGAAATAACACATTTAAACAAAAGATTGGGAGGGACCCTGTTGGTCCCAAAATTTAGTTACCATTGTCCATAAGTACCCCTTGATGCTTAAACCTATTTGGAAAGAAATACAAAGAATAAATTAAGAGTAAAGGAAAAAAACCCTCAAGTGAGCAGAAGGATGACCAAGAAATGGGTGATACCCAGTGATATGTATAAATCTGAGCTCTGATAGGAGCTCAGAGAGAACTCCACATGACTGACTTTTTCTTTGACTCAGAAAAGACAACATCATGTGGTAAAGGCTCTTCCTCTGTTATCCTGATCAAACTTTCTGTAGGTCTTATGCTCCTTTTGCTTTGTCTCTTATTTCCTTTTGTAGGATTCCTGTGTATTACTTGTGTGTCTACTGGATTTGTTAACTTTACTCAAGGAGATGGTCACAGAAAAGCTACGTGGCTCTGTTTGGTCTTGCACCTGATCAATACAAGCTCAATATGGTATTTGATGCTGTAGGTCTGAATGCTTCTACCAGAATTTACTTACTCAGGGAGTTGATGTAATGTAGTTACCTCTCAGCTCTGGGGTTGCTGTTTGAAATACTTGGTAAAATTGTTAGTGGAAATTTGTTTCATTGTCTTCATGCTGGTCTCTGAGCTGTCTATTAGGTGCAGGAGGTCTAGGCTTGAGGCTGAAAGCAAAGCTGGTCACAGCTGCATAGAGCTGCAGTGTTTCATGGAGATGTACCCGTTTCCAAGCAGCTTTTATCAAACTGGTCTGTGCGGTGAGGGGTTGAGAGAGAGGGAGGAAAGATCTGTTGGGGTCTTGGAGATGTTGATGTTGGGTGGCTGGGAAGCTACCCAAATCTTTGCTTTTCCATACCCTGGTTCCCTGGGCAGCAGGCAATGACAGATGCTTAGGCAAGTATTTCATGGGGAGTTTTGAAAGGTCTATTTCTTTTAGTGCTAATTGAATTTCTTGCATCAGCGTCCACTGCTGAGGGTGCCTGAGAGTGTCCTAGGCTGAGCTGCTATTTGCGTGGACAAACCTGAGGAAAATGGGAAGGTTAATGTGAGAGGCTAAAGACCACATTGACAAAAGGGCCAATAACAAATCACTGGAATTTGATTTTGCTAAGTATTCTGATGGAATTCAAATAAAGTGCTGAGGGGGCTTTATAATAGCTCCCTTCAACCAGCTCCAGTCCTAAAGGAGTGGGGTGGTCACATAGGGGCTCACAGAGTGTTGAGGGGCTTCCTAGTAGCTGGCATAGTGCTGTGTTTTGGATTTAATATGAGAAGAATGCTGATAACACACTGATGTTTTAGTTGTTGCTAAGTAATGCTTAGACTAGTCAAGGACTTTCTTTTTCAGCTTCCCATGCTCTGCCAGGTGCACAAGAAGTTGGGAGGGGGCACAGCCCAAGATAGTTGATCCAAATTGACCAAAGGGCTATTCCATACCATATGACGTCATGCTCAGTATATAAACCGAGGGGGGTTAGCCGGGGGGCAGCGATTGCTGCTCGGGGACTGGCTGGGTGTTGGTCGGCGGGTGGTGAGCGGTTGCATCACTTGTTTTCTTTTCCCTGGGTTTTGTTTGTCTCTCTCGTTCTCCTTTTCATTACAATTATTATTATTATTATTATTATCATTATTATTATTATTACTATTATTATTTT